>VZTT01008755.1:16592-33015 GCA_013400855.1 Buphagus erythrorhynchus
GCTCCGGGGACGCACCCCATGCGCACCCGGAGAGCTTCCCGCCCGCCGCCGCGTCCCCACCGAGCCGCTGCCGGGGCCGCGGAACCGCAGGTAACACTCACCGGGATCAGGAGCGGAGCCACGGGGCTGCAGCGCTCGGCGCTCCCCGCCGCGCTATTTGAGCGCTTGGTGGGCAGGGCCGGGCCGGCCCCGCCTCACGGGCGGGCGGGAACGCGCGGCACGCGCCCGCTGAGGGCCCGGCCCAACGGCCCCGCGAGCTGAGGGAGCCGGGGCTCGGGGACCCCCCAACTGCACCGGGAACTGCACCGGGAACTGCACCGGGAACTGCACCGGGCCTGGCGATCCGCCCCGGGCCCCAAATCCCGACAGCCATCCGCGTTCTGGAATGCTGTGGGTCTCGACCTGGTGCTGCTTGGCCAGAGGCTCCTCGCACCTCATCTGTAGCTACTTCTCTCCCTGCCAAATAAATGCAGATTTTCGCTTAAAATCGTTTTATGGGCTTAAAATCACAGAACTAATTAGGTTGGAAAAGACCTGTGAGATCATCGGCTCCATCCTGTGACCAAACACCATGTCACCCAGACCATGGCACTCAGTGCCACATCCAGCCTTTCCTTAAACATCTCCAGGGACAGTGACACCACCACCTCCCTGGGCAGCCCATTCCAATGTCTAAACACCCTTCTGTGAAGAAACTATTCCCAGTGTTCAACCCGAACCTCCTCTGGTGCAATTTTAAGATTTTTGTGCTCATTCTGTCACTTGCTGCCTGGGAGAAGAGGCCAGCCCCCACCTTGCTACAACCTCCTTTCAAGTCTAGTAATACAGTCCTACTTCAACTAATTCCTATTTAATACAGCCTTACACTTCAACATAGCTCTGTTTAGAGCAATGCTTAGCTCGTATTTAGTACGGGGGTCCTTCCTGTCACACTTTTCTTCCTAACATGCCCAGTGATGGTGCCACACTCAGGCTTTGGATGGCCCCACATGGTGTGCCAAGGGTGCCTGACCTTAGAGTGCTTTTTAAAGTTCCTGGGATTCTCCAAAACAGACTGAACCAAATCTGATTCAGGTTTGANCACCGGCGCTTCCCGGCCGGGCCCGCGCAGCGCCGAGTCCCGAGGCGCGCCCGGGACGCCGCCCATGCACACCCCGAGAGCTTCCCGGCCGACGCCGCGTCCCCACCGAGCCGCTGCCGGGGCCGCGGAACCGCAGGTAACACTCACCGGGATCAGGAGCGGAGCCACGGGGCTGCAGCGCTCGGCGCTCCCCGCCGCGCTATTTGAGCGCTTGGTGGGCAGGGCCGGGCCGGCCCCGCCTCACGGGCGGGCGGGAACGCGCGGCACGCGCCCGCTGAGGGCCCGGCCCAACGGCCCCGCGAGCTGAGGGAGCCGGGGCTCGGGGACCCCCCAACTGCACCGGGAACTGCACCGGGCCTGGCGATCCGCCCCGGGCCCCAAATCCCGACAGCCATCCGCGTTCTGGAATGCTGTGGGTCTCGACCTGGTGCTGCTTGGCCAGAGGCTCCTCGCACCTCATCTGTAGCTACTTCTCTCCCTGCCAAATAAATGCAGATTTTCGCTTAAAATCGTTTTATGGGCTTAAAATCACAGAACTAATTAGGTTGGAAAAGACCTGTGAGATCATCGGCTCCATCCTGTGACCAAACACCATGTCACCCAGACCATGGCACTCAGTGCCACATCCAGCCTTTCCTTAACCATCTCCAGGGACAGTGACACCACCACCTCCCTGGGCAGCCCATTCCAATGTCTAAACACCCTTCTGTGAAGAAACTATTCCCAGTGTTCAACCCGAACCTCCTCTGGTGCAATTTTAAGATTTTTGTGCTCATTCTGTCACTTGCTGCCTGGGAGAAGAGGCCAGCCCCCACCTTGCTACAACCTCCTTTCAAGTCTAGTAATACAGTCCTACTTCAACTAATTCCTATTTAATACAGCCTTACACTTCAACATAGCTCTGTTTAGAGCAATGCTTAGCTCGTATTTAGTACGGGGGTCCTTCCTGTCACACTTTTCTTCCTAACATGCCCAGTGATGGTGCCACACTCAGGCTTTGGATGGCCCCACATGGTGTGCCAAGGGTGCCTGACCTTAGAGTGCTTTTTAAAGTTCCTGGGATTCTCCAAAACAGACTGAACCAAATCTGATTCAGGTTTGAGTCATGTTGGTCAATGCACCGGGTGGCTTCCCGCTAGGAATGGTGTTAAAATTTCAGGGAATTGAAGCTTCTGTTTCCTCAAACTGTTGAGCTTTGTCCTGCAAAGTCAGCACTGCCCCAAGAAGCACTGTCCCTCTCTCCCTTCTGCCCAAAGTGTATTTGTTTCGGGTTTTTTTTAAGAAATTGCTTTGAGGCTTTTTATATATTTTCGTTTCTGTTGTCTGAGTAATATGAGTTATATATTTGTATAGAACATGCGAGTAATAAAAACGAGATGTTATCTTTTGCTTACAGAAAGCCACGTGATTCCTGCACTTGAGACATGCAGAAAACCACCATACACTCAGCAGGTTAGGAAATACTTGTTTATCTACTTTCCTGGTATCTGCAGGCATTCATACTGTTCCCAAGGTGCCAAGGCAACACAGCAGTTTTTCTGGAGCTGGTTTCTGGAGCAGGGAGGTTTTTTATTCCTTATTTTGAGTGCTGTGTAAAAGGATGCAGGCTAAGGAAAGAGGCAACTCTTCATCATATCCATCAAATAATATCTATAAAACGAAGCATGAGGCCCCTTCTTTTCCCTGTGGCTCCAGGAGGAGATGCAGCCACATGCCAGCACTGTTGCTCTCAGCCATTGCCACTTATAGGGTCATTCTTCTGGTAACTGCTCCATTGCTACTGATGCTTAGGATTTACAGCAGGAAGATACACTCAGGACCTGCTGGAATTATTAAGAGATGTGTAGCCAGGTAGAATCCCTACAGGATTAGGCTTGCATTCTCCATTATGTGGGACTTAAAAATGCAATTGCTAATCTAGACAGCAATCGCTAATTGCTGTCACAGCACTGATGGTGAGGACTTTTCAAAAAAACCCCTATAAAACATGAGGGAAGCCAGAATAGCAGGGGGTTGTAGGCATGACTTTCCCTTAGTTATTTTTCCTAATAAGTTACATTCATTGTCTTTAGCCAGGCTGAGTACAGTCAGGAGGGCTGTATAAGATAAAATATATCTGCTGCTGCCAGAAAGAGGATTTACATATTCTGAATGAGCCCACTGACAACCTTCCTCCTGTGTTCCTGAGAGCAGAGGGAACATTCACCCTCCCACCTCAGTTATTCCGTGCTGTTCCTCACCTCTGCACGGAAGGCAAAGAGCTGGGGAGGGGTTGTGGTTCTGCACCAAGTGGGCGAGGCAGCTTCGTGGGCATGGAATGCCACCTGTGGAAAGGTGGCATTCTTCAGACGCTTCTGAAGGCTACTGTCATTATCAAGGGAAAAGGAAAAAGCATCTGCCACCAGGCTGGGCTCCTGGGGCGGGGTTTACTTGTTAGAGGGTCTTTTTCTGGTGCAATTTCTTACACACGCGTAGCTAATCTGTGCAGGAGTGCTCATCTTGGAGGACCAGCATAGGTTTTGCCCAAGCTAGCAACAGATAAATTTCTTCCTAGATCCGTTGTTCCATCCACAGTTTATAAAACAGCAGAATGTCTTTGTTCCTAATTGGGATTGAGGACTAACAAATTTGCAGTGTAACTTAAAAAGCCACGATGAAGTGTTGCAAGACTGGTCTCCTCAGCTGTGGATGCGAGCCAACCACCTGTGTCCCACAGTCCAGCAGTCACTTTCCAGACATTTATTTTTTTTCTGGCATCAAGTGAGAAATCCTCGTGGACTGGCTTTTTGACAGCAGAAAGATGCCCCACACCAGGGATTTCTCCCATTACTACTTTTATTCCCACTACTATTTGGAGGTACGAGACCAAAAGAACAGGAAGAATAAAAAGAATTGTAAGGTTTGAAACGTACTCAAGGAGCTGCTGCCCTACTGATCTGCACAATAAGGCAGCCAGTGCTGTCATTACTGCCACCTCCTGCAGCACAGCCTGCTGGCCGAGCCTCTAGGCAAGGGGAAATCCGAGGCTTGCCATCCCTCTTGCTGCACTAATAGGTTTTCTTTCATCATGTCACCATAGGAACCGGGCTTTATCCTTTGTTTTTGAAAATCGTTGAGTGGGCAAGAGAACACACTGTTTTGGATTTCCCCGGCTGGGATTTCCCCCATCATCCCGTGTGAAACTTCTGCTTCTTAAAAAAAAAAAAAAAAAAAAAAAAAAAAAAAAAAAAAAAAAAAAATTTCAAAAAAGTCATCAGAGAGGCTGATGGCAGTCATTCTGCCATTAATTTACTGAATGCTGCTACACCAGCATCAGATGTTCAGGCTAGCACTCCAATCTGAGGAAGTGACTTTCAACTACAAAAATGAAATCCTAGTTTCTACAACCCAATTTATATTACCTTCATCCCTTCTTGGCTATTTACTGTAACTTCTCTTCACTAAGAATCTGAAGAAACAATGTAGAATATGTACATGCAGTGGGGGTGTATCACTCATTTCTTTGCATTGAATAATTCATTCAGTGGCTGAGAATGAGCCAGCAAAAGAGAAATTGAAGCCATGCCCTTTAACACCCAGATTTATCTCTAGATCACCTTTTCTCAGGTCCTCATCAATCATCAACCAAGGAAGTGACAACAGAGGAAAGAAACTATAGCACCACCAACGAAAAATAAAAAATAATTAATGACTTTATTTTTTTTTTTTAGTTCAGTTGGCCATCTGAGGTGCTAAAATCTCAACACCAATGAAGCAAGTGTGCATAAAAACAAACGATAAAACACAACCAAATAGAAGAAAACAGGCTGGAACAGAGTTGGTTTTGTACAGGTAGGGTATTTGCTTTTCTGTTAACGCTCCATACATGCCAACCATAAAAGCCTTGAACAATCTGAATATCAGAGTTCATGTTCATACAAAAGGGAAGATGCCAAAGCAGACTCCCTTTGCTTGGATTAGACTTCACACACACGCATGCACCCACAGATACAGAGTATTTAAATTAGTGCAATGCCATCAGAACATGGCATCCTCCCCTTCACACCTGCTTTCAGTGACATCCTCATCTGCCAGCTACCCTGCCTAGTACCTGCCAAGCAGTCCTTGAACAATCCAAAAGCAGGAACTTTTGGAAAGCTTCTCATCTCTGTTACTTTGCAAAGGTCAACAGCCAGAGAACTATACTGTGAACTATATACAGGCTGGTTTTTAGTATTTAGAGCTTTAGAGCTCTCTTCCTTGCAGACAGTGACAACTGAAATTCCCATTGCAGCTTTTCATTTGTACATTGGAGATTTTACAATGCAACACCTCTCTCAACCCACTGGTATGTGGTGTAAATACTTAATGGAAAGCTCGTTTTAGAAGAATGTTAACCAAACAAGGTGTAGCTGCTCACAAAAGGGAACTGCTGGCTGCTCTAGATCATGCTGTCTAGACCACTTAGAATATTTCATAACATTCAGGATTAGGATGTATAAAAATATTAAAACCCACCAGAGTGCACACAAATGTGGTGACTAGCTCTACGCAAGCACCGTGTTCTAACAGAGGCCTAGGCATTGCACAAAACTCAGATTCTTGACCGTGGGAGCACCCCAAGGATCCACTGGTGCCTTTACATACAAACAAATATTTACAGAAAATGCAGAGACAGAGAGAGAAGGACAGACTTTTAAAACTTGCGGTTTGCTCTAAAATATGTTCAGCAATGCAGTTTATAACATGCCCTAGTGAGACCAGGGGGTATTGGTTAACTGAAAGAAGGAATATGTCTGAAAAGTTGGAGCTGAAATGTCTTGTCACCTCCCCACACATTAGTTCTCTGAAGCTCAGAATTTTACAGCCGGTTGTGACTTTTAATGAGAATATGGTTAAAAGGAACAGAACAGCTAAAAAATAAAAAGGTATTGTGAAAACAGCAGATTAGTTGTTCTGGCAGTCCTCACTCCCCCATCTCCATTTGCCTCCTGGGAGTTTCCTCCAGGAGCTGGTGTTCCCCTCCCTTCCCCAAAGGGGGCTGAAGTGCTTGCCCCATCCTCAGTGTGCCCATTTCTAAACCAACACGGCTCAGGTTCCAAGCTTGGCTCTCTTCCCACCTGCTGCCAGGATGCAGTGGGCAGCCCTGGGTCAGGACCATGGCACCTGGGCACAGCCAGCCACCCTTGCATGCCCACATCTGGGGAGCTGAGGCTCTCTTGGCTCTCCTCACACGGGAGATGGACACACGTCATTGAATGCACATGGCTGAGTCACTGCTGCTGAGTCGGGCAGCGCAAAGAGCTACAACGTCCTGCTCGGATTCGGATACAAATGAGGAATCTTGTGCTCACAAGAGCCTTCTTCAGCTTTAAAAATACAAAATTTGAATTAAAAATATTCAGAGTAAAAAAACCCACTATCTGATATGCAAGTCATATTCTTAAAGTGCAACTGAACAGCAAATAACAAGTTGTGCCTTTTACAACCATTTTGATATAAAAAGGCCTTTTAACATTCCCTTTTTTGTATTTTTAATCAATTTGTGAGTGCAATGTTAGTTCTTCATTTTCATTCTCACTTCTGGAGGCCTTCAGCACAACCCAAAGACTTTAGGATTAGGATATGTGGGTTTTCTGTGCAATAAGGTATTACACCCTCAAGTGATCTCACTCTTCAGCATTGCAAAGATCTCCCTTGGCACAAAAGGAAAATGAAACCATCTGGTGTTTCTTCTTCAGGACTTTTTTCTGTTCTACAGCTCCCATTCAATGACCTTTTGTTACAAGTTAGATGTGGTCCATATACCCAGTGCACTGTAAAATGGACTGAGGTCAATTCTCTGCACAAGTCAATTTACAGTAAACTTTCTATCTTTCTTGCCTCTTCCTGCACTCCAGTTTCCACTGGCCCCCTCAAACTGTGTAAAACTACCATTGCCAGTTTGACTTGGGCAGGAGGCCCTGCACCAGCAAAGAGGAGGGAATTCTGTTTGTTGCACATCCTGCTGGTAAAGCCAACACTCTGGGATGCTGGTATGGCAGGTACCACTTGCTAAACACACACAGTTATGAAGTAGCACTGCAGCTGCCTGTCAGTCTGCTTGGTTTCACGAGTATCTGGATTTAATTTGTAATGCCTTAGCATAAAACACTAGGTGGAATAAAGGGAGAACACTTTGGGTGGAAAACACATGTTTCCAAGTTAGCAACCAGCACTGCTCAGAGTCCCTGTGGACACTCCTACCCATTCTCCCACGTCAGAGGTGAAGTCAAATCATAGACCTTGGCTTACAGGAGACCCCTCTGAAGGAGGTAAAGAGCCAACAGCAAGAAACCATGCACTTCTGTGCTGGGGCCAAAGACTGAAGGAAGTTCAGCCCTGCTGGGGTGCCTCACACCGGCAGTGTCAATTCAAGCTGGAAGAGTCAGTGCTCTGTACAAATGTGCTTGGGAATGGGACACGTTGTCAAAGATGTCACAAAGCAGGCTTGGTACTTCTTTAACAGGAAAAGAACACAGTCAGCATCCCAAGGAGGGAAACCCTCTGGACACATCGTGTGATGGATGGGATGCATCCCCAGTGCATGGTGCTGTCTCAGCTCTGCAGGATAGGTTAAGGACACGCTTTGCCCAGGGAGTCTGTCCCACAGGGAACGGTGCTGAGCTGCTCAGTGCATATCCTGCTCATCAGTTGTCATGTGGTTACAGTCAGGGCCCCCCTGGCTGAAAAGCAGCAGATTCACTAACTGGGCCAAAAAGATCTTCTTCCAATAGATGCAGCAGGAAATGTGCTATTTTTGTTTGCATGGAAATCCCTCGAACTGTAACTGTGAGGATCCCCTCTTTCAACGAGGAAGAGACATATGGGATATTTCTACCTCACAGTTCTGGCTTTCTTGTTATAAAAATGTAAAATTTAAATAAATATAGGTTTGTTAGTCCAAAAGAGAGAATCTGGGATGTGGAAGAAAAGGACACTAAGAACACAAATAGATTCTTAAACTCCATGAGTGCACAGGATTTTTTCATAGAGGAAAACTCCTAGAGCAGGATGCATCCATGGGTACATAAAGGCTGCCCTTGCTGTGAAGCAGGGACTAATCCGCAGTAGTGTCTTTCTCTAACAGAGCTAAAACACTCCCTCCACAATCAAATATGTGTAACAATCAAATTATTAATAAGAACACTAATAAATAGCCACAGGTAACAACGTCCAGTAATTTTGAAGTGGAAGTTGTAGGATGCAGCAGGCACACACACCCATCACTCATCCATTTTTTTTCCTAAAAGATACAAAAATGAATCTTCTTTCAAGTATTAAAAAAATAAGTTAATTGACATAAAAGGGTCAAAGTGACTGAGGGCCCAGGCAGGTCTTAAGCTTTGTTTCCAATGTGCAAAAACAAAATACAGAGGGAAAAAAAAATAAAATAAAAACACTGAAAAGTCTTAATGGTGGTTCGGTCACTTAAGGGCTTCTCCCTCTTAGGGGCCTAATAACCAGGGAATGCTGCCTGGGAACACCCCTGCCCCAGCACACACTTACCACTGTCCCACAGCAGTATTTTCCAGTGTCAAAACAGTCACAAAAACAAAACAAGGAAGCCCACCAGTCTCTGAGCTGTGGCCATGAAGACTAAGGCCAGCAGTAGCTGTCTCTCCAGTGTGTAGCAAAGCAGATGGGCATCTTCCCTCTCTCTTCTGCTCCCCTTGCTCCCCACAAGATTTAGGAGGCTAAGGTAGGGAAAAAGTCCACTGATGCCCACTTCTCTCCAAAAACCAAGAGGCAGAGAGTTCCATCACAATAGCAGTATCTTCTCTGTCTTGTATTTCTTCATATCCATGCAGGTTTCTTTGGTGGGGAGGAAGACTAAAGCAAAGAAGGTGTTGCCCTGGGCTTCTGGAGCTCTCTTGGACAGCTGACTCCACTGCTACAGGTTGCTGTGGTTTTTCAGGAAGGGTTGCCACTTCCCTCCTTCTTATTAGAACTGGTGTAGTAAAAATGGGAAAGGAATGGACTGCCTTAAATCCAAGGTAGTTAAGGGTACTTCTTCCCTTAACCTCCTTTCCCACACATGGATTATACCCCCCTCCCTCCTACCATACACACAAAATATGGTCCATCGTATAGGACCTAAGGGAGACTCCACAGTCTCAACTCATTTCTTCAACATGGCTTGCAGACATGTAAAACTTAAGCTTCTGGAACCCACACATTTATCAAAAGGCTTCTGAGTGCTTCAAACCAAATCCCTGCATGCTGTTGGACCCTTCGGAGGTTTCCCCTTCAACATCTTCCTATCCATGTAATTCTGGCAAACTCAGGGTAGGCCAACTGGACAGCACAGACCAGCAGAGCTAAATGTGTTAAGCTCAGGACCAGTTCAAGCTAAAACCTTTGGAAAGCATGACTGCTTCCAGGTCCTTGTCTTCTTCTTTTTCTCGAAGCCTCTGCTCCTCAAGGAGAGCCACAAGGGAATCTCTCTGCTCCACTACTTCAAGCATTTCGTTCAGGATCCTCTTCTCCTCCGACAGCTCCTCATCTGTCTTCAGATGATCTAAAGATATCAAAAGATATCAAAAACTATCAGCACACACAAGGCTAGAAATACACACATACAATCCATGAAATATTCCCTTTTGCTCTCACCTTCTACTGCCATCCTCTCACGGAGTTCCTGCTGCAGTCGACTCTGCCTGTCTTCCAGTTCTAGCTCCCGAGCACTGGAAGGGAAAGAGCAGGTATATTAAAATACTGTATACATTGCTTCATACTCATTCTCAGTTTCTGCTCCCTCTCTAGATATCTACTGTGCATTTTACCAATCTCATTTGGAACAACTCTTAAATAACTTAAGATATATAACTGTATTTTTTAAAGATTTCACTGTGCTTTTAGCATTTCAGGTTCTTTGCCTTCAGCTGGAAGTGCAATGCCAAAAGTGGAGCAAACTAAATATAGAGCAGAGTCAAAGAGCAAATAGATCTGCAATGCCTCTACCTATCCCCTGCTACTTTCCACTCAAGTTACTTATTAACAAAGTATTTATTACGTAAGGACATGTCAGGCCATTGCAAACACCACGCTGGGACTTTTCTGCCTCTAAGGCCATCAGCTTCCACTTCGCTGAGATGAGCTGACATGCTCCGAAATGAATTTCACTGAATTTGCACAATGGGAACAGAAAAAAACCCCACAATTTCATTAACAGGAAAACACCTTTATCATCTGAGCCCACATGAGAGGCACTGGGGTCCCACTACAGACAGAAAAGAGGGCCACATAGGAAAGGTGACTGAATTGAATGCTTTTGGCTATGCTTAGAAGACAATGTTACCAAAACCAGGAGTCTCACATTATTTCTGCACAGCTCAAAAACACTTGCATAAACAGGATGTGTTTTATACAAGAACAGCATGAGAAGGGCTCACATACCTGTACTTCTTCATGTGCACAAATAATTGGAACTTTCATCCCTTACCACTATTATTCCTTCTTCTACCACTCCTCTAAGATGTAGTTGGATTCCTATCTCAGCCTAAGAGGCTGCCAACCCCCTGGCCTTACAGGGAAGACAAAACTGACAGATTTTCCACTACTATTTATTACAAAATCCTCATTTTTTCCACATTCACTCACAATATCATCAGTTCAGACTCGTAGCGAACCAAGGCGTTCTTCTCCTGCACCAGCTTGAACCACTCCTGCATCAGCCGGGGGTCATCCTTCTTACCCATGCCTGCCAAGAAAGAAACCTGGTAAATTTTCAGGTAATGCCCTGCAATCCTTACAAGCCCAAACTGCAAAAACAACAATGGGGCAAAATGTGCAAAGAAAGCCGAGCAAGATGCTGCCAGAGCACTCCCAAGCCGGGTCCATTCAGTTTGCCTACAGCACTCAGTTGAGTGGAAGTCACCTCCAAAAGGATTCTCTTCTCTTTGGAGCCTACTTTTTTTTTTTGTTGTTTCTGATATTCTTGTGATTACTTGTCTCTTCCTCACTTTTACTGCAGAAAGCCCAAACTCCTATGAGTATTTGACTTTTCCTTTCATTAGAAGAATTTTATAGATGCTCATGCTAGCTACTTAAGCATATGCTCATCAGAAAAGGATTCAGTTGCCACTCCATGTGTTTTACCTTCATTATCTTCAATTCCATGTCCTCAAGTTTTTCTTTTACTAGCCAAAAGTAGCATCTTGTCTCCTCTTTTTTCAACACTTAAGTAAATCTTTTCTGACTGCTCCGCCTAGCCCCATATATCTATTCATCTTGAAGATCTCCCTGCACAGTGAGCACAGAAACTAATTCTACTGTACTGCATTCCAGAGCTAGAAAGAAAAGGAACCCCCAGACACATTTGCTAATATGAAAGAAGAATAAAGAAACCTTGGGCCTTGACCACCTAGTACAGAACTCTTAGCTGATCCTTTTATTTTAGGATGAACTCCTAAAGATATTCAGTAGCCCACTGATGAGTCTGTGCCTGTCAGGAGTCATGTGGAATAAATGCAGAATGCTGTTCCCAAAGCCTTCTGTTGATATTTAGCAAACACAAGAACTTGCCAAGGAGGCTCGTCCTGGCAAGCTCTTGGTCTGGGCCACTTATTCCACACTGAACCACCTGCATCTGAATGCTGTGATTTACATCAGATCCCATCAAGGCCAGTGGCAACGTTCTTACCTATGTGGAAGCAGAAGCAGGAGCAAGGCCTCAAATCAAGATCAACAGCACTTTTGGATATCTGCACGTGACCTAGGCATCCCAAGGTAATTAACATCCCTGTCTCTGCTTGTTTTTATGGATGCATACACTCTACATCAAGAACAAAAGCTCTCCAACAGTCCACCTAATGCTAAAATAATCATGCAGCAACCTTACTATTCAAACTCTTTGACACAGACACATCACAAATACCACATTAATGGCTACTTAATTCAGACCCATGCCTTGCCTCATCCCCAGTAGGTCAGAGAAGCACTGCCCTGCAGTTACACAAGGGAGAGCCTACAACTCCTAGTAAGCTGCAGCTTGGGCTGCCTTTCACCTGCCTTTGTCACTCCAGCCCCTTGGGGAATACCAGACTCTGTTGTACCACCCTAAGAGCCCCCTTTATCCCAGTGTGGACTTTATCCTAGTGGACTTTATCCCAGTGTGTTGCTCAGTTCCAAGCATTCCTTTCTGAGCATCTCTGCACAATATGCCCACGTGGCAACAGGAAAGGGAGACTGTGCATGCAGATGTCCAGTGCTGTGGCGCCATGAAAACACTGGGAAGTCTCCCCTTCCTTTCCACTGCCAGGATGTAGAGAAAACAAATGCCTCTAAGAAAAAAGCCAAAAACACAACGCTACTGACCTATGAAATACGTAAGTATTTTTAAACAGCCAATGAGTAGAGGAATAATGGGAGGATTGGAAAGGGAGCACTGACAACTGATGTGAGGGAGCACCATGGAAAGCAGATAAGTGGTTAGCAAAATTACACCATGAACACACATAAAACAACCCCTTCCCCATGCCTTGGCAATGTAAACTCTACAGCAAACTCCATTTGGGATAGTTAAAGAATGCACTCAGCAAGACAGATGAAGGAAAACTAGTCTAACTTGAGGTCTGTTGGTTTTTAAAGTTCAAGGATGTTTTTCAAATCAGTCCTTATAAAGACACAGTATTCCTTTAATCCCTATTTGCTAATTAAAAGGCCATTATTAATTAAGGAAACAGATTGTCATCCCTTACCCCACCTTCCAAACATCTTTCAGGAGGAATAGAGGAATTGAAGCCACCAAATGAAAACAGAAACTTTTGAGTGTGACACTTCTGGTCCCACAGCTGCTGCTCATTGTCCCTCCCAGTCACTGCACCTTCTCTTGCACAGCTGGGACTAGCAAAAGGGATACTGTACCTTTAACAGCTTGCCACAGGCTCAGAAAAGCTGGGTTACCAGGTAGCTACACACAAGGTTGGTTTGGGGACACAGCAAGAAAAGGGCTGGGGGCTTTGGTCACTAGCTGACTAGTGGTGCTATGACAACCCAGCTGTGGGCAGGGAGGACACAGGGTGNTCCTTTCCACTGCCAGGATGTAGAGAAAAACAAATGCCTCTAAGAAAAAAGCCAAAAACACAACGCTACTGACCTATGAAATACGTAAGTATTTTTAAACAGCCAATGAGTAGAGGAATAATGGGAGGATTGGAAAGGGAGCACTGACAACTGATGTGAGGGAGCACCATGGAAAGCAGATAAGTGGTTAGCAAAATTACACCATGAACACACATAAAACAACCCCTTCCCCATGCCTTGGCAATGTAAACTCTTACCTCACCTGCCTGTCTCACCCTCTCCTTCATGATGCCTGTGGTGCAGTTTCATTTGTCACAGATCNTGTTGGTTTTTAAAGTTCAAGGATGTTTTTCAAATCAGTCCTTATAAAGACACAGTATTCCTTTAATCCCTATTTGCTAATTAAAAGGCCATTATTAATTAAGGAAACAGATTGTCATCCCTTACCCCACCTTCCAAACATCTTTCAGGAGGAATAGAGAAATTGAAGCCACCAAATGAAAACAGAAACTTTTGAGTGTGACACTTCTGGTCCCACAGCTGCTGCTCATTGTCCCTCCCAGTCACTGCACCTTCTCTTGCACAGCTGGGACTAGCAAAAGGGATACTGTACCTTTAACAGCTTGCCACAGGCTCAGAAAAGCTGGGTTACCAGGTAGCTACACACAAGGTTGGTTTGGGGACACAGCAAGAAAAGGGCTGGGGGCTTTGGTCACTAGCTGACTAGTGGTGCTATGACAACCCAGCTGTGGGCAGGGAGGACACAGGGTGTGTGAGGTTACGTTACCTTCATGGGCACAGCAAGGGCAGAAGGAGAGAGGTCTACGACGTGGTGTCCCGGCATTGGGCTCAACTTCAATAGGACCAAACGAGGAAGAGGAAAGGCAGGAGAGGAAGAGGAAGTTGGAAGTGGAACGGAAGAGGAGGAAAGGGGTGAAATAAAAGACAAGCAAAGGACAAAAAGCGTAAGAGTGAGAAAGAAAGGAAACACAAGAAGAAAAGAAAAGAAAAAATACAAGAAATGGAGAAGCAGAAACAAGGGATACAGTCTACAGATGAATAATGTCCCTGATAAGCACAGATAACAGGTAAGAGGTAGACTGTGAACTCTTACTGAGCTGTACAAATACCAGGCAGGAGGTTACTGTTACTGTACTTTTCCTAATGTACAGTTTTCAGGTGCAAGTTCTTTAACCGAAAGGTTTGTGACCCAGATGTCAGGATGAGTAGAGACATGTATTAACTTCTGCTGATAAATGTCAGATTTCAAGCAGGGTTACAGTAAGTCTCGCCTGCATGCATAAGACACCCCCTGTAAGCAGCCACCCTACCTTAAGCTCTATCAGGACCATGCTCTTATCACCGTGGCAGCATCCACTGATGGTAAAAGTGTCTTTTGTAATGGAATAGAATGTTTTCAGACAGGGAACATCACAGGGAGAATCTGATTACCATGGAACCAGCCTGCCAGGATCTGCTGTGTCAAGTGTGGTGAGTACACATGTACCCCACTGGATTGTTGTGCTTAGGGGGAAAAAGGCTTTTACATGGATAAAGTGATTCACATCAGGGTCTGCAGGGCCAGTGACCAACTGAGGACTTTGCAGAGTTAAACCAGTACATTTAAAGCTCTCCCTTGGTGTTCTCATTCCACAAAGCATTTTAAAGTTTACAAGTCCTGTTAGTATCAGTGACTTACAGAATCTTTATCATCTTTTTCATCAGCCAGTAAAGGACAAACATTCCTCATCTCTCAAAAGGTTCAGCTGTTTTAACACTAAGAATTTGCTTTTCAGTGGTACTTAACATTACAGAGATAAACAGCAGGCAGTAATCAATATCACTAATAGTTACAGGAGAACATGCACCAGGGAGATGCTGAACTCTGAAATGTCAGAGCTACCAGAATGGAACACTTACTGGGCTCAGGGCATAACTGCATTTATAAAGAGGAGGAATTTCTGTGTTGGGAAAAGGCATAACTCCACAACAACAGTATGGTAAGAATAACACTCATTCTGGAGAAGTCAGTAGAGTTTGATGTTTGTGGTTCAGAGAAAGTTCTACAAAATTAGAGTACCAGTGAAGTGGGAAGGCTTTAGAAGGGACCATCACAGAACTAGACCAGCACATGGAGGACACACTGGAGCAAGAGGGAGAGCACACCAGCTTCAAAGCCCATGACTGAGCAGCATGGCTTTCCCAGAAGAAGAAACCTCTGTACTGGAAGCAGGAAGGGGCAACATTAGGAGAGGTGCCACAGCTGGCCATAGGACAGTTACAAATAAAGCATCGTACCAACAATAGTTGAGATCAAGTACCAGAACATTAATTACAGCTGTTCTGAATTTTCCAACTTCTTCATCTAAAATAGAAAAATACTAAGGCTTTTTTCCTACAACTGCCATTTCACAGATCAGGTTACAAAAGCAAAAACAAACAAGAAAAACCCCAAACCACAAAAGTACAGTGAAGAATATGCTTGCACACAAAGCAGAGCATTTAGTGCATGATATTTGTTAAATATTTTTTATTTCCCATCCTATCTTATTAAAAATTAATTCTTTCAGCTAAAAGCTTTAGAACTCTAACTTGGTCTAACCACTATCTAGAGGGTGGTCAGGGAGATGGAGATTCAACTGTATGGAAAAATCCACTTCTTTCAGGGTTTGAGATTTCATTTAGAACTGGGGGCTGGGGGATTTGATACATTTCAGGCTATGGACATAGAGACTTGGTGAGGAACTTCCAGTTTATGTGAAAACATGATTCATCTCATTGTGAAATGGACACAAACCACTAGCTTTTGTCATCAGTAAGCAAGTGAGAGGACACTAGGAGAGGATCCCATCTTTGGTTTCCAGTAACATGCCCCAGGATCACACAGCACCTGACTAATACAGAGCCCGCTCCCCACAACTGTATTTTCCTCCCTTGCTCTTAGTTATCTTCCCACTCTTGTCTAAAGAAAAGTTGTCCTTGAATCAAGTTACAAAGTCCATGGTATCTACACTAGTCCTGCTACTAGAAAAGTCAACATGTTTTTTCAGTAAGATAATAAACATAACCTTTGCAATTAAGATCCTTTCCAGATACTCTAGATGTAAATTACAGTTAATTACATCAGTGAATACAGGTTATGATAATTGCAATTGCTTTGGAAACAATGTCTGTCCAAAGTAGGATGATTAGCAAGGCTTTAGAAAGTCTTCCTTATGTATTGGAGGTCCTTAACAGCAAGAACAAAGTGCAACCTGGAAAGTTACTTCCCATGGTTCTCTAAAGCTTACTGATGAC
>VZTT01008755.1:37492-74031 GCA_013400855.1 Buphagus erythrorhynchus
GAATGAAGCGCAGGGCTAGCAGAGGACTATCACATCAAAATTAGCACAGGGGAACTGGGCAACAAATTCGATTTACTAAGGAGGAAATTCTTCCATTCTGAAACTTGCACTTGGGTGGATAATCTGAACTCAGGTAGGTGCTCTTCAATAAAAGTCTATTGTGCCACAAGTAATTCACAACAGATAGGTACAGGTGGATACTATGTGGGACAGCCTCCCTGGAGCAGGAAAAAAAAAAAAGCTGTTAAAAACCCAGGCAAGATTGTATTTGGAGGATCAAATACAGAACACAATGAAATCAGGGAAGACTTCCAGAGACGTGTCTTGGATAAGGCCTCTGCTAGNNNNAGAGCATGTGGATCTTTCCCTCTGCAGAGCTGGTCTGCAATGCAGTCCCTCAAAAAACCACAGCTTAGATCAAACAACTTTCTACTCTGAAAGATAAACTAAATGAGACCCTCAGATAACAAGGCAACTGAGCAGAGTTTGCTTTCTCTTGGATCTGCTGACAGACAGACATGTTCAATTCCTAAGAACAGATTTTGTGTGGTTAAACTAGCAAAGGAAATTTTAATTTTTAAGATAGGCAAACGCTTATCAAATGTCATTTGCAACCCAAAAGTTAATCACCTCCTAAGGAACTCAGGAAGTAACATTAATTAAAGCAAGGGTAGAACCATGGTATAGAGTGATGACCAGATTCTTAAGTGAAAATGAGAACTAAACACTATAATGTGTAATTTAGCACTAAAGGGGGTATTAAAGCAATAACAGCATAGCAAGAAGCTTAACAGCTGTGTGATGCAAACCGGATTCCAGCAAAAATGACTGGAACTCTTAACAGCAGATTCTCTTCTAACCTTACAGTAAGACAAAACAAGAAAGAAGACATATCTGTCACCTGCAAGTGTTTTCAAAGTCCCTTGAGGGAGCATTTTTGTTTTGTTAGATCAACAACACACTCCAGATTTTTTGGAAGAAAAAAACAAGCCTCAGAAGGGCAAGACAGAGGCCAATAGCATGACTAATCCTTGACAGTGCTGTTTACTCTTGCTGTCCCCCCAAAAATACTTTCCTAAAGAGAACGTCAGTGATAGAACTGGACTTTTCAAAGGAGAAGTAAAAAATCAGAACGACCTTCTACTGCTAGCAGGGAAGGTGGCTGGAGTGAAAACAGTAAGCAAATTTAGAAAAAATCAGCACTGTGAAAAATAGAAGAGGGAGCCTTACACATGGTTTGTGGAACATGCCAGGATCTCCTTCCTGCTCCTGAGCTGGAAAAGGGGTTCTGCTATCATCAGTCATGTGCAAGGGCTGTTTCTTCTTGTTTGTGAGCCAAGGATGGGAGAAGTAGGTGAAGGGAGGGTGGGGAGGAGTGTCAGCAGGGTTAGTGTCAGCAGGAGGTTCAGCCATACATACCACCCAGATGCAAGTCGATGAGGTCACTGTAATAAGACTCTCCCCAATAGTCTACAACAAGGAATTGGTGAAGACAGAGTTATTGAGTCAGATACCCAACCTAGCCCCATACAATCTAAGCAATATATGAGAGAGACATAGAAATAAAAAAAGGGCAAACAAGAGACAGGCAGCTATACACATGGGCACGCACATATATACACAAACACTATACTCTCTTTCTCTGTATATAGACATATATGTAAACACACACACAAATATATCACAAACATATATATTGGGAAGATGAAGAGAAAATTTCCAGCAGGCAGGCAAGGACTTCCAAGGGGAAAAAAATCAAGAAGTTTACACAGACACTTCACCTATTTGTGTTTGCAGCAGTACCTGTCACTGACGTCTCTCCTGTTCTTGCTGAGAAAAGCAGAATTAATCCTGTTGCATTGGAGCTGAGCAATATGTCAGAAGGAAACAGTGTAATTTCTTAGGACAGCTGCAGGAAAGGTGTAGGGGTTGATTTCTTGGAGGTGAGTGAGTGGAGGATGGTGCATGGCACACGGGTGAGGCACTGACTGAGCGCCGACACGGATGGCAAACACTCAGGTGTAGGAAGATGGGATTGTGTGCTCCTGCTGATGCAGTCCTGTGCCAGGGAAGGACTGCACAGCAGTTTTCAGGACAGAGATGTGCATTTCCACAGCTGCTAGAGACAGGTGCACTGCAAGTCTAGCACTGTGGAACATTTTGTTGGGAGGAGACAGATGGAAGTACTGAGAGCAATATTTCTCACTGCATATGATTAATTGGATGTAAAGAGGTGGCTCTTAAACTTTTCAGTATTGATCTGACAGTAGATGTTTTCCAAGCTCTTAAAAATGACTATCAAGGTTTATGCTAGAGGGAATAAAAGAAAGGTTTTGGAAATTTCTGATTTGACACATTTTTAAGTTAATGATTGAAAAAAAGAAAAATTCACGGAGGAAATCCAAGTCATTAGCATGTCCAAACAGGCGAATGCACTATAATACAAAGTACTGTTGCATTAGTAATATTGTATTACTTAATTAACTCATTCAAGGTGTCTCTTGGGACATGACAGAAAACTGAGACAATTCTTCCTTGAGACAGATCCTACTTTACCATGGCAGTGAAATACCATGATGCAATAGGAAGGGGGTAGGGAGGGAAGGAAAACAAGGAATGACAGTAGCTTAGATCACCTGTGTATGACAAACTTGCCCCTGAAACAGAGCTTACACTGCCACTTGAAATAGAGCTTAGCCTCCTAATCATTCATTCTTGCTATGAATGCAACTATCAAAGGCTGAGATTTTCAAAGATATTTACGGAGAACACATTAAGATAATTAAGTAATCATAGGTTGTGAGATTTTCTGAATCAGAAACTAAATGTTAGATTGAGTATTCAGCTTTTGAAAGAATAAAAGACCAACTATGCCATGCCTGAGGCTGAGGTAATTTTAAAAAAGAAAATACAAGGAAATAGCCAAGAAGGTACAATTATTTTGTCAGAATTAAAGTTGGTGGTGACCTCCAAAATGTTTGAGTTTGATTAGTTGAAGAGCAAGTATCACCCTATAAATATTCCACCTTTAAAAATAGCAGATAATGTGTGAAATTCCTGGAAAGAATATTGAGCTGCCTGTATCTATTGCTAGGATCTAAAGCTGTGACCTCTGAGCAGGTGAAGAATTTATTGACAATCTTCTCAGTGCAAGTTACTTGCCAATAACATATTAAGGGTGATGTAAAATGTATAGAAAGTAGAAACAAAATTATTCTAAGTAAATCAATTTTTATCTATAGAACTGGTTTTTGTTCTTACCAGTCGAACTGAAAAATACTTTTTTCTAAAAATGGAAAGTGATCCAGACGTGAGAGATTTGAGGAATTAAAATCTAAAATCTCTACAAAAGAAAAATTTGCAATTCTTTACAGACAGGAAAGATGACTAAGAAGCAATATGCCAGAAGATGATAAACTATCTAGAGAAGTAGTTCAGATGGTCTTGTCTGTCTTTTTCCATAATAGAAAAAGAAAAGAATCATTGCAAGTTACAGAATTCTGTTTCTTCTGTGTGGATTTTTGAGTAGTAAGAAAGTACTATTAACATTACCCAAAAGTTCATATTTAAATGCTGATCAATAAGTGATTTTTCTTTCCCTACAGGGAAGGAACCTGAAAATCCCACTCATTACAGAGCCTAATACATTGTCCCAGAACAGTTAATACTGGCTGCTGCCTATGGAAGAGCCATTATTTTGATGCTGTACTACAATCCTTCTCTACTTATGTGGACAAAGTAAGCGCACAGCAGACATATCTCCCAAGCTCCCCCATTTTTTCTCCTTGTACAACCTTATAAAGAGATTTTTAATTTTTTTTTTTCAGATGGCAACACCACTTTACACATTGTCTTTCCCTTTTTGAACTTTTGTTTTCATGGTTTCATTAGGGGAGGGACTAATCAGAGACAAGAGCGTGACTCAACACATTTACTCAGCAGCCCTTGCTGAATGTAGTGGTCACTGTTAGGTCACATTGCAGATGACAGAAAAATGATACTTCCCTTTTGAATAATTAGTGGATATTGCAGGCAGAAATTAACTTTACAGAATGTGATACCACAAATCTCAAAAAGAAGGAATTCAGTTATTTTGATTGCAAACAAAAGTTCAAANCCACAATCAGTTCTTTCATCTTGGAGCACATATACTGCAGTCTGGCAGTGCTGGGTTGGTTAATGGTTGGACTTGATGATCTTAGAGGACTCTTCCAGCTGAAATGATTCAATGGCCATGCAAGAGGACCTAGAGAGGTGAAGCATGGAATTGATTTATAATCTTGTGTTTCAATCAACCCAGATTAGAACATGCTTTTCTTGCCCACCCCAACAGAATGTGTTTCTGGCTAATCCCCTAAAATAAGGGGAAGAATTTAGGATGGTGAATTCTTTATGTCAGAGTTAAGCTTCTGCAAACATAACATATGACTCACTGATAGAAATATTTTGCAAGAGCAAAGCATACTGTGGAGACTGCCTGAAGAAAAGAGATCCCTTTTGCAAAGCAAGACCCACAATTTCACAGTTTTTCTAGGAAATTCACAAATACACAAGCTCATCTAAGACTGCTTCCATTTGGGAGAGCTGGGAGTGAGAAGCTATTTATCCAAAGGTTTATTCTGCAGTCTCCCATATAAAATTATAATTCTTACTCTTGGTCATGGTCTGTCCTCTCTGAATGTGTTTTAGGCATTCTATGATTCTTCAGTGAGAAAACTCTATCATTAACAATATTCTCTCAGCTGCTAAGATTTCCCACTTGTGCTGGCATGTCTTACGTGGAAGTCATTCGGCAGCTCAATAATCAAGATTATTTGGACTTCCAGATGAAAAGAAGCAAAATTAAAAGAACCATTAGAAACAATGGAGGTGGGTTTAGTAAGTGCAGTTAACTGGCAGGCCAGAGAACAGTGGGGCTACACAGGAACACACAGCATGAGGAAGGAGGCAGCTCTGCAGACAGGCATTTGCACAAGCCTATTTTTTTGATCCCACAAATGAAAAAAGACAGCCTGATCATAAACACATTGAAGTCCTCAAGACTGTTCTTCACACCTGCAGTACCTATTTGCTTTGGTGAGCACTCAGTCCTGCTTCTTTGGCACACCCTTATGGAGCACCAGACATACCTAACTCTGGCTGGGTAGTAACTGGCAGGAAGTCACCACAGACTGCACAGACTGGTGCACCATCACTGCTTAATCAAGCTCCATCTTCAGAGGCATAGATGTGGCTCTTCAAGCAACAAGCAAACATTTTCCAAACATCTGTTCCAGTGTTGTCATTTCTGAACTCTGACACTTGTGATCAGGTACATAATCCTGGCCTTGTCAGGTATACAAACACTGCATTTGCCTGTTGGATATTTGACTCCTTGCAAATTGAGGATTTTTCTTCCAAATCATTATACTACTATCAGCATTATCTGAACCAGGTACTCCTCCACTCATATGCTTGCCAGATCAGATGATACTCATTTAATTTCAAGTACACACAACATTTGTTTTAACAGCTTGTCATGGATACCTTTCAGTACACGTGTGCATTTCTGCTCTGCACAACTTTGTCAGTAGCCAGTGTGCTGGGCTGTGCAGTGAGGAAGATGTTCTGTGATGGTCCCTTGTAAGGACACTACCTTGATAATCCAATACATAGAGAAAGCACACACAGTTTCACAATTATTTCCTTAACATACAAACAGGGTTGTCTTACTGTGACAACTTTGTGTGAATGGCAGCTGAGAAACCCCTGCAATTTTCTAGCTGTAGGATCCAGTAATATGCAGAAACAGACAGCCATTAGTAGTAGCTGGAGAATTACCTCCCACACTTCAGGCAAAGGTAAATGAACTAAGTCTCTGCCAGTAGGGAAGTCCCAGAATAAAAAGAAACACAGGTAAAACAAGGCCTCAAAAAGATAGTAGAACAGGGAGAACAGATTCACACTGGGCTCAGTCTCTAGGCTATAATGGTCCAATTGCCTCTAAAATCCAAACAGCTATGGATTACTGCACAAGCACTGGGTAAGAAAACATGGGAAACCAGACCAAGTTGTGATGGATACCTGCTTCTCCTCGAAGAGCCTTCTCCACAGCAACTCCTCTCTCCTCGAGTTGCCTCTGCTTCTCTTCCACTTGTTCCAACTGCCGCTGGATAATCTGTTCAGAGCAGCATGAGCAGAACCTCACCAAAGCAATTCTCTTGCTCTGTCTGCAGCACACATGCAGCATTAAGAGACTTCAGTCAGATTTGCCTTTTCAAAAACAAGTATTTGTATTCAACAACACCCTGCTGCAACAGCAAGCATCACAAATTCTGGTGACAACATCCTCCCCACCCTGGTGTATCTTAACTCTTAAATCTGCAAACACTTTGATATGCATTTACTTACTACAACTCCTATCATCTTCCTGAACACTGAAGTGAAGAAAGGTGATGCTACTCAGTCAGCTGAGCCTCTGCCTTGAGTTTTTGACAAATCCCATCACCTGTAGATGATGTTAACAATTTTCCAGCAGACTCTCTGGTAATTAAATGTTAATTTTGTAACAGATCAACCACCAGCATAACCTAGCAAAGCAATGATAGGTGCAGCTCCATCAGGCATTATCTGAGTTACCACTGTTCCATTCAGTGCATGATGGTTCATCCATGTCCAGCTATAAAGATGTTATGGGCATGATTGTTCTCACTGTAAAACTCTCCTGATAGGTTTCAGCCATCCTTCACTTCTCTGTGGCATGACACGAAATTTGAAAGAGGGAGCAGGAGTGCTTATGTAGAAAGAGAGGATTCTGTTCTGATACACTCACAGGAATGTCAGGATCAGGGTGCTTTTACACAGTTATCTGTGTGCCATGACAAGAGGCTTGTGAGACACTACCTGAGCTCTGTGTAACCTCTTCAGCTCCTCTTGCTTGGCTTGCCTGCGGGCAGCTTTCTGTACTCGCCGCGTCAGCTTGGCATTCAGCTCCTCTTCTGTGTAGGCCCTCTGAAGGAAGGAAAAACAGCAGCAGATCTTATTGACATGCTCAGAGATACGGGGGCAGGGATGACCATTTTCTCTTCCAAAAAATCTCAGAAGGGAGGTGTTCTGTCTTTGCCATGGCTGTGTCAAAAGTCAAGCTTCTGTAGGCAAAGGTGTTCACAGTGCAGCGAGCAACAATTTCAGGATCAAATCAGGAGTGAAGAAGCATTTAAGCCAGCTGCAAAGCTGTGATTTTATGACATCCCACCCCTGCCTTCTAGTGCTATATGAAACCCCTTTCCAAAGATCAAAGCAGTTTTTATTCTCAGTAATTTTCGTTTCTCAATAAATTTAGCCAAATGGATTTTGATGAATCAATGAGCACCACATAGAGGGTTCATCTTGATAGGGCTCCCCTTGATTTCATTTTACAAGAGGGTAAAGGCTTGTCTACATGAACAGTTACAGCAGTGTAAGCTAAGAAATGACTATAAACTAACGTAGAATATTGCACCACCAGAAGCCATCCAAAAGGGGAAAACCAATGTTTATAAAAATAGAAGGGTATTTCCTCTTCTTTTCTGTCAGTGAAACCAGTTTAAGAATATACCTTTCTAACGTTACTGAAATTTGGTTTAAGATCTTTCCAGAAACACTAGTTGGATAGATCATAGCCTAGAAAGGCTTTGTCTCAAAGAGCTTTAAGAGTGTCAAAAAAACTTGACAACTGCACTAAGTAAACTACAGTGAAGAAAAAGCCTCTTTTCTCATGTACATGTATGTAAGCTTTAAGGGACTGCTGTAAACATGTGTCTTCCACTTCTGGAAAGGTATCTCCTCCATGGACAGTCAACTTCAGGAACAGAATGTTATTTCAGACCACCCTGAAATTTGCTTGATCGAGTTATTGTACTGCCACATTGGTTAGTCTGCCTCTGTTGATGGTTCTCAGTGAACAGAGTTTAAGGTAGGACCACAGCTTAATTAAAAATCCCTCAGGTAGGTCATTGGCAAACACCACTGTTAAAGCTTCAAAAAGCTCACACTTTACTCTTTCTTTTTTTAAAACACAAATCCACAATGGTAGTCAAATTATAAGGTAAAGTGACAGAGCACATGACCTTTTTATCCCATGTAACACTGTTGTGACTGCAAAGACAAGACAATAAGAATTCCAGAAAGCAGCAACTTCTGCCTTGATTTTAGCAGAATTTCACTAAGATTTGAGCCAACTCAGCAATTTTGAAAGCCGCTGATTAAAGTGTGATGATTCATTTGAACTCACATGTGAAGTATTAAAAAAGAAGAATATGCAAACATATTTAAGTGCCTTGAAGACCAATTTGTTCTGAAGCTCATGGATCATCCACATCACTGTACAGTGGTGCACTGATAAACGCATGCATTCCAACCAGACATTTCGGAGCTTGGTGCATTTTTGGGAGACATCCTCTGCAAATAATTTGCTGCCCATGTCTACTAACATCTCAGGCATGCACAGTCAGTGTTGATGTTAGTGCACATGTGGTGCAGAGCTATGGATTCAATGGGTTAATGTATAGGGGGACATGCAATGCAACAATGGCCAACTAGTGGGAATGGAGACACTACCTTTGACGAGTATGATCTCTTGAATGCCAAGGCGTGTGGTACATAGATCGACTTTAAAGGGGGAATGGTAAAGGGAGAAAAATAAAAAAAAAACGCACAAAATGAAGCAAAATCAGTTCAACATTGAAAACAGATGCACAGTAATAAAACAAAGTGGTTTTCACATGAAACAAAATTGTGCAAATGCTGAACGTGACCCACACTGATGAAGCACAATGGAACTTCTGGCCACAAAATCAAGCCTCTAGCACTTTCCTGAAGGCAATTAGTTTTGGCAGCCTCCTGGAAGATACAGTCAACTTGGAAATACCTTTTTCTAGAGGTAGTATTTGGCCTTTGTCTACCTGTATGAGTATGAAATTCTGGCCTAAAATTTGGAATAATGGCTTATTTCTGGAAGATATTTGGTTTGAACTGGCTTGGCCAACCATGTATTACTCTGTCACCCAACTCTCCATTTACATTCTGATTCACAGGCTCTCCTAGGAGTTGTGTTTATTCCATAGTTTTAAATAATCTCTATTTTACAGAAATTACAATTGCCATTTAACCAACATCATAAATCTTATTCACTGCTTTGTGAACTCAGAATCACCAGATGGGCTCAGAGTGGGTTATGTGTCCTGCAGTAATGGAACTTCCTTGTCTAAAAGGAGAGCCTCCAAAGACCCTTGAGGAGCTAAAACTGGAGGGGGAAAGGAGCAGGAAAAGGAGGGAGAAATCACAGGTTACTCTAGCCAAGGACATTCTACGCTACCCTGTACTCAAATATAAGGCAAATAAAGCACTTAGCTTTATTTGCTAAGAAGAGAGGTAAATTTTCCTTCATGTCATGAAGTCCAGAAGGTGTTGTGCCACCCTGGGCAAACAGCCAGCATTTTGCACTCTCACATTCAATTAACTAAAACCAGTCACAAACGAGAAGCCAGAGAACAACACCAGCATTTTTGCAGGCTCCAGGAAAAAGCAAGCTACCTGTGGTGGTGAACACCTGAGCACAACACCACAACTGTACAGAACAATGACAAACACACATGGTGACAATACACCTACAAACACAACACCCACGGGGTGCTCACGTTAGCAATTCTTTACAAGATGCTTCTCTTGAAAGACAACACGTTAAGCAACACTGAATTAATTCACTGCTGATCACAAAGAACAGGCTAAACAGAGCAGGCTGTCTGGGAAGCAAGCTGACTACATTACCAAAAAAGCAGCACAAACAGGATTTCAGTTTGGAGAAGGGGTTCACATAAAAGTTAAGTAGCACACAGTAAGTCAGCTCTTACCCATATAAAGTAGCAGGCAGGTTATAATTTAAAAAATACAACTCCCACCCCAAACCAGTACAAACCCAGCTTGGTCAGACTTGAAGTTTGGTTACATTTCTTTTGACAGCAAGGCATTCCAGTGTTTGCATGTATATTCTACATCCTTGGATAGGATGCAACAAAATGAGGTAAGTCAAGTTTTCAGATCCATATCATCTTAATAAATACATACTCAAAACTATTCTTAAGAAAACAGGCAGATGCTGAGTAAATAAATTCTTAATGTAATTCCAGCAACAGCAAATGAGCGAAAATTAGACACTACCACCACACCCTTGGAAGAACTTGTGAGATATTTTCAGTATGAGGATTCCAGGCATCTGCTACTGTCACCTACCATCCCCTCCTGTGCTTAGAGATGGGATCTTTCTGCAAAAGCTATTTTAAATCTAAGTGGCCCAGCATAGAAAAAAAAATTGACTGTCAAGGCAGACCAAAAACTCTTTAACTCTTATCTGAACCCCAGGTATTGGGTATCTGTCCTCTGCTGGCCCCAGGTACCTCATTCTTCTGCATCTCTTGGAAAATGCAGAATTTCTCATGAAACGCCTTGAGGGCATGCAAGGGGGAATGGAAGGGGGAGAGAAAAAAGGGAATAAAATAAAAACAAAATAATCTTCCTCTCAGATGAGATCTAGACCAACTAGGGAAAGAGATTAAAAGAGAGATAAGTAAATACAGGAAATTCCTATATAGTTAATCAATTTCTTCCACCAGCCTTAAATTCATTCATTAGGTATTCTAGTTCATTATATTATATATACTTAGAAAGCATTTCATATGACACTTCAATCTGCAATACTTCTACACCTTTGCCATCTCAGCCAAGGATCAACTTGGCATCTGAGACTGATTTTTGCACATTGACAGGTTTGAAACAGGAGGCACAGGCCACTGTGCCCATGACATTTCCCTCCCAGAGGCTCTTTTCTTCTTGAGCTTTTTTAACATGTGTACAAGGCACCACTAGGAAAGAACAGTGGGAACACAGATTTCATTTTGGCGTACCAGAAGAGCCTTAGTGTTCTACAGGGTCAATAAAATCTCTACATATTCCTCCAAACCCTGCCAGTTCTGCCTAGCAGAGCTTAGAGGCTCTCAGGAATGAGAGCAGCATTCTTCATAATTTTGATCAAACAGTTCCTTAAATTATTTGCCCTAAACCAGGATGCTTTGTTTTTGCATTAATAGTGACATTCTAAAATTGAATCAAATAGTTTAAAAACAACTATCTTTGCAACTTTGCTTTCACCATACATTTTCCACATATAAATGTGTGCAATTAAACTAAATCCTTATACTTATATCCTTAGGTCAGTAAGGAGGGTGCACAGCAAGCTCCCTACCCTGGACTTCAGGAGAGCAGACTTTGGTTTCTTCATGGATCTGCTTAGTAGAGTGGCATGGGATAAAGCCCTGGAGAGAGGAGGGCCCAGGAAAGCTGGTTAACATTGAAGCATTGCTTCCTCCAATGTCAGAAGCAATGCATCCTAACAAAGAAGTCAGGCAAAAAATGCTGGGAGGTCTGTGTGGGTGAACAAGGGGCTCCTGGACAAACTCAAACAGAAAAATGAAGTCTACAGAGGGTAGAAGCAAGGGCAGGAGGAATACAGAGAAATTCTCCAAGCAGTCAGAGATCAGGTTAGGAGAGATAGGGCCCTGACAGAATTAAATCTGCCAGGGACATCAATGGCAACAAGAAAAGTTTCTGTAGGTATGTCAGTGATAAAGGAAGATTGGGGAAAACATGGGTCCTCTCCAGAAGGAAGCTGGAAACCTGGTTATCCAGGATATGGAAAAGGCTGAGGTACTCTAACTTTGCCTTGATTTTCACCAGCAAGTGGCTCCAGCCACACCATCCCAGTTGCAGAAGGGGTTGGGAAAATGAAGAACTGCCTGTGTAGGAGAAAGTCACATTTGAGAACATCTAAGGCACCTACAGGTGCACAGGTTCTGAGGGAATTGGCAGAGAAAGGGCCTAAGCCACTCTCCATCATATTTGAAAAGCTGTGGCAGTCTGGTGGAGTTCCACTGGTTAGAAAAGGGGAAACAAAATCCCATTTTTAAAAAGGGGAAAAAGGAATAGCCAGGAGAATACAGACCAGTCCATCTCCTTTTAGTGCCCAGTAAAGTAATGGGACAGTGAGACAATGGACCTTTCTTATAATAACAGTGGAGAGTAGCTTGTAATCATGCAAACAAGTGAAACCATCTTATTTTACATAGGACAGTCAGCTGACTTACAGGAAAACTGCTCCATGGGAGAAAAGAGTAAAAACAACAACATTAATCATCCAAGTTTCTGATGTGATTCTCTGAGTCTGTGATCTGAATGGTGCTAGATTCATCCAGAATCATTTCCCACCTACGTACCTCTCGTTTGGATTTCTGGGAGGAGCGTTCCAGGATATCATCACTGGAGAGGTCGGAGTCCTCTGAGAAACTCAGGTGTTGACGGAGCTGTAAATCTGTGAAGTTGGGAATAAAAAGGGCAAGTTAGAGAAGTGGTAACAATCCTTTCTGTAAACTCTCCAGGGCTCAGCTGTAGGTTGTTTGATTAAGAACAAAAAATACTCAGTCCTTTTATGTCAGTGTCAGTTGTTTTGCCTGGGAGGGAACAAAGAAGCCCTGGTCCACGAAATGACCAGCATGAGTTTGAGCTGTTCTAAGAGAGCATCACTTTCTTCAAATGCTGTTAGAAATAATGGTCATGGTTCTCTTTTTGTGCTGTATCAATGTTCTTAGGATAGATACAGCGCTTGGAGCTGGCTCTACTTTGGCTGTTTGTACAATGCCAGAGAAATGTAACATGTTTGCATTCAATCCCATTTACGGGTAATTTCTTTACTGTATCCCAAGTCACCATTAAACATCTCTGCCTGCAACTGGTAGGCATGTGAAAGGTTTACAGGAGGCTGCTAAATCCCTCCTTCAGGCATCAGCAGACACCAGATTACTGAGAATAACAGCATCTCTGCAGTCTTCAGCTTCCATGGAGCCAGGTAGAAAGAAAAAAAGAGATCGGCAAGAGAAAAGATGAAGATCAGATTTAAAGTAGGTATGAAATGTCACAAATTCCAACAAATAATGCTTATTTCTCAAATCTAAGACATAAAATAGATGTGCCTTGTACATACTGAGAGTTAAGGTTCCATTTTTCTCCAATAGATTCTATCAATATGCAGGCACACAAATCTAGTCCCCAGCACTTACCTCCCTCTGCCCATCTGACACTGGGGAGCAGCAGCATTCAGCACAGCAGCTGAATGATAAAGCAAACCAAAACCACTTTCAAAGACACCTCAGATAAGTAGGAAAAGTGCACTGTACAGAGGCACTTACCTGTTATACCTGCAGCTGTAATCAGTGGAGAGGGTTTGTGCTTGCCAGAATCCACAGTGGCATTACTTGAGGGAGTACTTGGGCAAGACTTCTCATCAGCCTTTTTCTTCTTGTCTTTCTTATAGCCAGAGAAAACAGATTTCCATAACGACCTAGGCTTTGTTGCTTCGTCTGTCCCACCACTAGATTTGTCAGAAAGTCTGGTATCATTTTTGGATTTCTTCTCCTTTTTGTTCTTACGAGGGGAGAAGAGGGAACTTCTTTTCTTACTTTTCCCACTGGAGCCTTCTGAAGAGCTGACAGACCCTTCAGGTCCAGCCATATCAGCAGGAGGAGTGGAGTACTTCTCAGTAGCAGAATTATGTTTTTGTGCGGATCCCTCTGCTAATTTCAAGGCCAAATGCTTTGGTGAGTCATAAAACAACTCTTTGGTCTTCAAGGGCATAGAAGATGCTTTTCGTGCCCTTGTGGCCCCAGCAGCAGCAGCAGCAGCCATCTCCATATCTTTCATCTTACTCAGCTGTTTAGCCATGGCATCACGTAGTGCTGGGCTCTTGACAGACTTCTCTCTGGCTCTCATTCTTTCTTCAGCAAGCTCCTTGGCCTCCACAGAAATGTCAGGGAACACTCTCTTCTTTTGGTGAACCCCTCCTTCCATTGAGGGTGGACCACCATTTTCTTTGACCAAGGGCAAAAGATGTGGTTTCTCTGGCCTTGGCCTGCTGGTAGGAGGTGTGAAGAACTTCTCCTGAAGGCTTGAGTCCTCTGTCCTGTCATCATACGTGTCTTCCACATCATCAGCAAACGGAATTTCATCCACGCTCTCCGCGAACGATTTCCGCACGTCGTCTCTCTTGGCTGGGGGGGGCTCCTTGGCAGGAGGGGCTGGCTCCTGGTGTCTGGGAGCAGGAGGTGTTGATGCTGGTGTTGGAGGTGACCTGGCTTCAACTTCATTCTGCCACAGTGCCTGGTACCTCTTCCTACGCAGTGTGGCTGGCTCCTCGTTCTGAGGAGGTGGCGGGGGCGGGCTCGATGGAGGAGTCAGCATGGTGGAGTCAGAAGTGTTGAAGCTCTGGCTGGCCATAGTTCTCATGTTAGATGAGCTCTCCTGAAGGCCAAGCCCAGAGCTGCTGGATACATCTCCCCGTACTTCACTGGGAATCTTTAGCTCTTTTTCTGATGGAGACTTCGGAGTGAGCAGAGAAATCTGCTCATTTTCTAATTTGGATAGTCCCTGTCTCCTTGGGGCAGGCTGGGGTTTCACAGGATGGATCCTTTCATCCCCTGAAATATTCCTGCTATTGAAAGTCTTCTGAGGAGTTGTCTCCAGAGCAGACACAGTGAAGTTGCTCTCCGAGCGTTTGTTTCTGTCCACAGGGGTGAGCCCCAAGCTCCTCCGGATTTCAGCACTCTTCATCCAGAACTCTTCCACGAGGCTGCTCCGTTTCAGGGCTTCTTCTGCAGTAGTAGGGCTCCTCAGTTTTTCCACCTCACCATCCTGGCCCCTAAGGGCCAATTTGGCTAAAGGAGTAGATGTTAAGGCTGGGACAGGTTGGAAACACACTGGAGGCTCCACTGGGGATGGAATGGATGTTTCAGCAGAAGGCAAAGGCTGGGAACAGATCGGTGTTTGAGCAGATGCTGGGGGTGAGGCCAGTGCTGGTGCTCCTGGCTGAGACTCTGCTAGTGGTGGGGGTGCAACGGCTTCTGGTGATGCAACTGGCTGGGACAACACTGGAGACGGTGGCACCAAAGGGCTCTTAACTTTCTTGTCTTTGGGAATTTCATCCTTTGGTCTTTCCTCAAGAATGAAAGGCTCAGGAAAAAAGCGTGGCTCTGGGGATTTTATTGCACGGCATACTTCAGCCAGGGGATCTTCTACATCCTACAGAAAAATGAAAAAGGGGAATATTAACAATCACTGGGCACAGGAGAATACAATTCCTTTTCTTTTTTTTCTTTTAACAAAGCTGGAAATAAGGAAACCATCCAAGTATCAAAATATTAATTTAATGTCCAAAAGTCTGCCTGCTAAACAATAACTGTGTCTGACAGAATCATTAGATGGCCATCAAAAAAACAAACTTCATTTTAATAGAAAGTGAGTGTTATCAGCAACTGCTGTTGGCAAGCCAGACTCAGCCCACTGTAAAAGTAAACTGGTCTATGCCAAAACTCTCCAAGACAATATTTTAGCAATTCCTTAAAAAAAAACAAAACAAAACAAAACAAAAAAAAAAAAAAAAAAAGCACACAAACACAAAAAAACCAACATCAAAAAGCCCCCAAAACATTTGGAAGGGAAAATCTGAATTGAACATTTTAAGGGTTATGTACTTCCAGCTCTTAAGATCTTACACACTGCAGTACACTTGCAAGCTGCCTCCCAGGGCTGGCAACATGACAGTACATGGCAACATGACAACACTACACAGTGATGCCTCATTTCCTTAAGCTGAACTATACTGAACCCTGGAATAAAGAAGTACTGCTTTGGCTACTACTGTAATTTTCAATTGGTACTGTACAGCACATAAAAGACAGCCAGACCAGGCTAAACAGGAAACACCTTACTTACAGCTCCCCACATTTATCACATATACCTGTTGTTAACTGCTCACCTAAATTAAAATACCCTGTATAATTCTTCCTGGGGTTTTGTGAGGGGAATTTGTGTGTCTGTGACAGAGCCACTACACTTCGAAGATAGGAAAGAAAGATAGCATGCATTATATTTTAAGCCTAATGAAAATCTGACTAGATTTCAAGATCAACATAAATATTAGAGACAGGAAAGGAGGAGAGCCCACTGCTGTCAGTCCTCATTAATTTATCCCACAAACTGCTTTATTGAACTACAGGTGCTAAGTAGAAAATGTCAAAGACTCCCTTTCTTACCTCTGCTTGTTTTGCTTTGGGACTAGCAGCTGGAGACAGAGGAAGAACACTGTCACTGGAGGGCTGGACAGGGATTGATGGCTTGCATGGATCTAGGGAAAGGAAAAATGTTCCAAAAATACATAAACCATTAACATTCTACCTTTTTTAATGTTACGCACAGCAAGTAGTGACAAATTTCTCAGCTTTTTACAAATTTTAGATGAGACATCTGGAACACAACAAAAATTTTTAAGTGTCTAAAATGGTACAAGCTTTTTAATAACAAAGAAAAGCAGTTAGAAGGGTTCTCACATTTTACAAAGCTGTAATTAATGGATTCAGAACATTCTTCTCAAAATGTTAATGCAAGCACAGACCTTGCCACTGAGAGTAGTGAGAGGGTTCAAATCCAAGAGACTCTCTTCTCCTAAATCCCAGAACTGTATAAACTATCTCAAATGCAATTAACATCATTGAGTGATTACCTTCTGTCACACTGCCAGAAGCACCTTCTGCTTCTTCTTCCTCTTCATCTTCTTCATCCTCAGAGACTTTTAGTTCTGGCCTTTCCACACCACCCTGACGCAAGCGAAACTCTGCTTCTGCATCAGATGCGATGTCGTCTGATCATGGATGGAGAAAACCAAGAGAACTTGGATACAAGTCCATCAGGACATAATACCTGCTATTCACAGGGTGCTAACCACTTTCATAACCTGAACACTTAAATGTTCACTCCTTTTTTTGGTGTGATAATTAGTCATTTAAGCAGTAAATGTAAGCAGTAAATGATTGGACTGTTAGTACAAAGAGTTGTTAAATCAGTAATTGAAGTCTGGCCTTATGAGTTGTCTGGAAGGTTTTCCATGTTTTCTGCCATATGCAGTTAATTTTACAATAGCACAGGAAGGATTCTGACAGTATTAAGGAATACTTTCACAAATTTAATTATATTTCTGTTATTCATTAGGATCAGTATTGAATACAGACACAAGACATGTGGTGAGAGGACATGAGAAATTCATTACATAATCCAGGATATTGAGGTTCTTCTCTTTCTTTTTGTCCCTCGTTCCTGGCTCCCTCTCATATATTTGAAACAAACACCCACACCTCTAAAAATAAGACCAGGTTTAAGTACCCTCATGCAAAGTGTTCATTGCCAATACATTCTGTTCACACAACAGGTTTAAAGACTGCACAGTGGTACCCTACCATCATCCAGCTCTGCACCCGTGTCTCCCTCTTCACCTGCCTGCCCTTCTGTGTCTGCAGGCTCTGTGCCCAGCTCATCCTCCACATTATCCTCCTCACATGGAGCTAGAATATATTCAAATATTGAGGAAAAAAAGAAAAGAAAACAAACACTACACAGTGAAAAAGTTCTATATTGAACTGTACCAACAGTTTATACTGGAGATGTTTACCAATTACTGTCAAAACAAGAAATCCTGACATGTGTCACCTGGAGAGACATCTATGGTGAAGTGACACTTCCAGACTCAGAGAATCAAGGAATGCCTGCCCTTGGGGAGTCTCCAAGACATCTGCAGTGAAAGCTGCCAGGGCTTTTCTGAGCCATGGGCATTGTGAAAAATTAAAAGAGAAGGGGACTGTGAGGACATCAAACCACAATAAAGGTTACTGTTCTTCCAGGAAGATTTTGGTTTTTTCTTTACCACAACAGAACAGTTACCACAACTTGATAGTGCATGTGTATTAGGTCAAAACTGAAACCTCACAATTAACCAGGACTGTTCATCTTAAAATTCAAATTGGCCTTGAAGGTAAGTCAAAGACAGAGTCTAGGTATAGGATTGACCATTATTACACTTGGGAAGTGCTTAACTCTGTGCAGCTACAGTAGTCTTTGGTAATAAGGTCTAAGAAGAGGCATATGCTGTACAAGCAACTAGTGCACAAACTGAGATACTTTAAAGTAATTAAAATGATATATATAAAACCTTTTTTCTGTTACGGATCATTAACTGAGACACTTTTAAGTAATTCAAATTACACATTCAAAACGTTGTTTTCTTTTTTCATTTACAGACCACAGTGTGATTTGCTGGGTCAAAATAAAGTTTGTAACTCTGAAAACTATGACATCTGACTCTACTGCTTTTGACAGGATTTAATTACAGGAGGAGAGACAAAACCAGAGTGTGGAGTATAAATCTCATTATTAAATGATACTTTAAAAAAAACAACTGTGCAATGGATGATTTGCTGCCTTTTTTTTTCTTTTTGGTTAAACACTTCCATTAAACATAATTTAAAAATTAATAAAAAGTGAGCACTTCCAGCTCCTGATCCTTTTTATTTGCTAGTGACAATGTGGCTCTTGGAACTATTTGTCATTGCATTGCTAATTAAGTCAATCCTGGAAACAAACTAACCCTTCCTGAAAATAAGGTCTTGCAGCCTCTCCTTTAATACAGTTTTTTGCTTATTTCAAAAGACAGCCTTCAGCAGTGGTTTGTCTTCTTCCTTCAACCTGAGAATTTCCTTTTTGGCGTGCTCTGTAGTATTATTCAGACAGACAAATGTATGGATTAGTTTCTTTTCTGTCAGCTACCATGGAAAGGCAGTTCCACTCATGTGTGATAATGTACTGGCCTACTCCTTTACATCAGAGGATTATCAAATCCAGACCCTTGCCAATGTCAAGCACAGGAAAATGGAATCATGTGGCAAAGGCTGGACTGCCCACAGGAGCATTTATAAATCTACTGAACAAAACCAAACCATGTCCCAGTCTGATTGTTGCTTAGGTATGCAACAGCTAATGTTATTTTGGAAATGATAATGTCATGGAATGGCTTTATGGTAACAGCAAATGTGAGTAATTTTAATTGAGACTTGCAAAAAACATGACTGATGTTAAGAATATCTGAATCCACTATGTATGTGTGGGTCTTCAGATTCAGAAACCATGAATGGATGTGACACACAGATTGTGTTGGAGAGAGAGGAGAAAATCAGGTTTTAAATAGGTTGGTACAAAAAACTCAGTGGAAGATTACAAATACATCAATAAGTAACAACTTGGTGCAAGGGTGGATCCCATTCTGAGGGACACAGGAAGCTTGCAGGTGGCTGGTTATATGATACATATACTGTGCATATACATATATGCAGTTAGGGTAAGGAGCAAGAGGCCAAAAGCTGTCACACAATAACTCAGAAGTTACACACTACGGCAGCCAGAAACTGGGATCAGCACTTGGTTCGTATTAGCTGGCAGCTGTGAGCAGCCTGCATCGTGTGCAGACACCTTGGAAACACTGCTGACTTGCCAAAGCAGCAGCAGAAGCAAAGTTTTAAAGGCAAGCTGGCTGTTCTGATGTGCCAAAGCAACTCAGCTGTAAACCAACTACCTAGCACAGACTGCTCCACTAATTTAGACACCTTCACAGCTTTACACAACTCTCTCACTGTCATCCCAGAATCTTCAGGCTCATCGGTTTATAATAGAGCTTAGAGGACCATGCAAAAAAAATCAGCTGAGCTCTACCATCCTTCAACACTCCTGAGGCTTTCCTGAATAGTGGAAACACCAGGTCAAAAGAGATACAACGACCACCACTATTCCTAAAGATCTTAGCTTTGACTTGTTCTTCTCTCCTGTTTTCTTCACCACCTAACTACAGTTTGCAGTTGCTGCAGAGAAGTGCAATTGCTTTAAGCACTCTGTCTCTTAACCTTTCAACTGCAAGAAAGCCCCATGTTCTCTTAGTCTAAGGGTTGGGGGAAGAAAAACAGACCCCATCTTCAATTTACAAAGGAAATCAAAGTGCTGAACGGGATCCCTGCTCCATTCCTGCATTACCCAGGGTAAGCTGTCCTTGGCCTGCCTTGGAGGGTTACAATGAGAGTGGGGTTCATGCGAGAAGGAGCCCCTGAGCCTGAGCAAGGCAGACATGCACACTCCCCTTCCCCCCATGCATAGCGACAGGGCTGTCAGTTCCAGGGTTAAAAAGTACCAGCTCAGCTGCTGAAGGCATGGAGAAGAGAGGGGCAGGGTTATTGTGCATTGGAATACATAGAACATCACCAAACTACCTCCAGGGACCGTCTCCAGCCACGCCTGTACTGCCTCATGGCGTACGGAGGGAAGGTCGGATGCTGAATTTAAAAAACAATAAATTGTAAGAAGTCAAAATTAGACCATCAGTCAGTGTCTAAAACAGAAGAGTGACAGAGGGAAATTTTTCAGTAGCAAATACAGGAATAAAACCTATGAAATTTCAAACAGCTGATTCCAGGCTTGAGAATTAAATTGAGGTTGCACACAAATGCCAGGGGTCTAATCTTCCTTTGGGATCTGAAATGTTAGAGGAAATATTGTGGCACAGTGAGAAGAACACCACATCTGGCCCGCAGCTGCTGCTACCGTGCTCCCCTTGGAACTCTGCAGAGGAGGGAAACTGAGAGAAAGAAGAGCTGAGCAATGGGAGAGGGGTCCCAGGTGTCCCAGAACCTGTGCTGCCCAGCAGGTGAAGAAGAGCTCCCAAAGCAGAATGAGAGGGACTTCTGGGAACTGTGACCCTGTCCCAGGCTGTCACATCAAACCTTACCACTGCTGCTGCCAATGAACCACAGAATACAGCTCCTTAGCCAGGAACAATCCGACTATTGAACTCAGGTTGAAAACTTACAGCATGTCCACAAACGGCCTTTTAAATACTCAAACTGCTGATAAGATCTGCACACACCTCTACCATATGACAGAGCAACAGAAGCAGCTATTCATAAATCAAGATAGTCCTAGGCTGGCCCAGTTTCAGGGGACAGAAAGGAAATACTGACTCCTTTCCCAAAGGAATTTGGAAATATCACAAATTCAATTTTGGAAAGATCACCTGTTGCTGGCAACTGTAATAATACCCCACAGAAAAGTACGGATTATAAAATACAAATTAAAATAAAAATTTGGGAACTAGAGTGACACAGACTCCCAAGCAGAAGCACAAGTAACCTTAACTGTTGTAAACTTAAGAAACTCTGTTAGCAGTTTTTACTTAATGCTTTAAAAGACCAATTAACCACTCTAGCAATACAGTTACAGACAGTAGAACACAGCCTGTTTCTGTGGCTGCAGTGGGAACAAAATACCCATCTCCTATTTGTAGGGAGCTGATTTCACACCAGAAAATCCCAGTGCATTTTACAAACTGTAAATATAAATATGGCGAAACTGATTCAGAATTGTGTATCAAGTTAGACCAGGATTAAAAAAGCCCCTATACCAAAACTGTAAAAAAAGTAAGGAAATGGTAATGAAAAGAGAATTATCTGGAATAGAATAGAATCAAGTATCATGAGGTAGAGCTCCAGATTTTTAACCAGTTTCATTTTTTCTGTGAGACACCTCTTCTCACAGCAGATATACTCCCTCTACAATTCTGTCACCATGGTTGCAGGCTGAGAGAAGACCACTGCTCATCAGCTGCATGGTGAACTTTTATTCAAGCCCACAGACAAAGCACTTATGACATACTTACCTTAACACACGCTGTAACATAGCCTAGAACAAGGTCAGCAGGGACTGCTGGAAGGTGCTCACATGAGATCTAGATTATTGCTATTTCCTCCCTCCAAAGTTCTCCTTTGAGTAACTGACAACTTGCAAAGGTCACATCTCACATTAGAGGTAGATACGCTGTCAAATCTTAAACACAGGGAGTCAAACCCCCACTGATCAGATCTGCAAGCCCTTTGACTCTATCATTCCCTGCTAATACCTGATGCAGTTACACACTTGGATAAGAAGCAGCAGAGAAATATGCTCAATACAGAAGCTGACCCTGTTCAATCTTTGCCCTAGTAGCCACACAACACAGCCCTTCAGCTTTCCCTAAAAAGTGTAGACTCCTCACTGCCACAAAAAGCACAAGACTACTGCTATCCCTAGTCAGTTATAGAGGGTTGATTGCCAGCACTACCAAATCGTGTGTGGTGAGAAAAAATGTTATGGAGTCAAAGCAGGCAGACAAATAGGTCAGAAGTCACACTGTCACAGAGCTGAGAAAGCAGCAATTTTAAACAGACACTGACCTGAAAAGCAAAATGTTAAACCAAGTGTAATTTCAGTGCAATTTGAAAGCAGTTCCTTTCAATCACTGCTGCCCCTGCTGAAGTCACTGCTCTTGAAGGGAGCAGAAGAAACAGAGTTAAACAGCTGCAACTGGACCCAAGAACTGAGAGTGTGGGCTTGGGGGAGATTACCTCTGGAGGTGGAGGACTTTGAGGCTGAGACCATCTTTTCCTCCTCCTCTTTCTCACGGATGTGTGTCCAGTGCACATCTGCCAGGATCTCCAGAGGATCAACCGGATTTACAATCTGCTGCAGCCTAAGGTTTCCAGCTAGCAGGAGGAGGGCATGGCATAACAGGTTGTAGGCAGGGTGTATGAAGGGCAGGGAGGAAAAGATGGGAGAACAGTGGAAAGGAAAGGTAGCATATCATAAGAAAGGAAATAAGAAAAGAAAATGTTATTGGCTAAGGTCAGTTTGCAAGACAGACAGAAAAAGCTGAGCATTGTGTGCGCACGCATACACCAACAGAGCACTCCTCACACCTCCCATCAAAGCTCAGTAATGCCATTCCAAAGGCAGAGGGATGCCATTAAAACATCATTAGACATCATGTCTATTGCAAGAAGCTTCGCTGGAATGAAGGACATTCTCTGGGTTTCCACCAGTATGTGGTATGGAAATACCAATTTAGCAGAAATTTCCAGCTCCTTCAGCCTTTTCGTTATGATTATTGCCAAAGGTGTCTTGCTGTTAAAGGTGAGGGACAATCTCCATCTGATTAATGCACCGAGACAAAAGGTTTTTCATTCCCTAGTATTGGGTTAGGCACTTCTTTCTAGTCTGGCTACACACTTTGTGAATTAAATAATATGACGGATCTGAGTGTTTCACATGTGTATGTGCATATGCACACATGGGCACATGCTAATTTTAGCACCTAAAACACCACTTTGTTTACTCCTGGCTCTTTTGTACTGACTTGTTCAAAGAGAGAGTTTATTTTCTGAAGCATAACAGCATTTTGGTTGTGACTTAACAGCTCCCCAGAAGGGAATTCCTGTTGTACAAATAATTCTGTTTAAGAGAAATTGCATTACTCCTCAATTACCTGCCTACACAAAGCTCAGCTACTAATGGGATGTCAAAGAGAACAATGGGCACCTAAAGCAATTGATGAGCTTGTTTAACTTCTGCAGAACACCTGCCTTGGGAGCACTTATTCTGAGGTATTAAATTTACAGACCCTGTCTCTACTGGTGTCTGCTCTGGTTCTGTAACTCAGGCTTCATTTATCCATAATAAAATAACTAGTTCTGCAGGGGACAGGTGTTCACCTGTACACTGTCTGCGGGGGTGGTCTTCAAAAGCAAATGTCTCAACCTTGAAGGGAAAATGCCCACTTACTTTATAAAGTAGGAAGTCAATTTTCACAACAACTGAATTACCACTGAGTAGGGCAAAGCACTGTTGCAGCAGTTTAGAACCTCAAAAGCATTTAAGATTTTCATATGGTGCTCTACTGTTTGAAGGAAACAAGACACATTAGCAGCACTTAGAGCTAGCCTCATTATTTCCTGCTGTCTCATTTTAACAAGTTCCTCTCTCCCAGCCATGTTTTCCCCAGATATGACAAAGTGTTTGGGATTTCTGTTTCAGGAGTGACTATGTGTGAGATTTGGCATTAAAACCGCAGAAGAAACAGGCAGAAGGAACTGCAGGAAGGACAGAATCAGCAGATGGTCATTAAAGGGAGAGTGGCTCAGAGGCACAAACTCAAATGCAGAGCAGGATTCACAATGTAGGCAGGTATTCTGCAGCTTTATGTCTCTGCTGCCTCACCAGAGAGGTTTTGTATCAATTAGCACACCATGGGCTACCAGGGGCACTGGCCATCCTGCAGGGACAGGAGCCTGGCTGCTCTCACTCTGTACCAAAGCACTCGCATGCAGGCCCCAGGATGAGTAGAGTTAGCGTTTGCATCACCACAAAGTTTTGTGTTAACAGGTTTAGGTTTGCCAGCAATGGCTGAGAAGTACAGAGTCACTCAGCAAGGCTTGGAAAGAGCAGGTCCCACATGATCTGCATGTTTTAAAGTGGATTGCTCTGGGATTTAGACCACTGTAACATACACACCTTTAGTTTCTCCACAAGCTTCTAGACAGCCTGTCTGTGCCTCTCACCTTTTCCAATAAATAATGATCAGCACAGCCAGACATGAAGGACTACTGCTTGGCTTAGAGGCAAACCTAACACTTCTTCAATGTCTAAATGCTTGAGAATTTCAAACAACACCTGGCACAGCCTTTCCTCAGGACTGCCTGCTAAGCTTTGCAGGAAGCTGAACATTAATTGCACTTAGATTTGGAAAGGTAGCTTTCCTCTATTTCCACTGTAGCACCTACCAGCACTTTATAAGCTGTGGCCAGGCTCAATGTTTTCACTTTATTGGAGTAAGGAGCCACTTGCAAATCAACCCCTTAAGAGTGGGGTCTGAAGCACCCTAGCAACTCTAACAGGAGAAACTTCTTCAGGTATGCCCTTCAGCCACCTTACTAACACTTCTCATTCTTACCACAGAAAAGTTACATGGCAAAAAAATTATAATGCTTCTTCCATTCTTTTTTCTCTCTTGGAAAAAAAAAAAAAGTCGGAAGCTAAGCTACTGTTATTACAACCATAAATTGTAAAATATGCAGTTTGACAACTGTATATTCCCCCTTACATGCAGGAAGGCACTTGGATTTTCCTCATATATTCTGGCTCTAATGCACCACACTGAGGGGATAAGGGATTAACAAGCTATTAGGACCAAGTGTTACAAAAAAAACAACTATAAAAAATAAACTGCAAGAGAATGCATCACAGAAAACAACACAACCAGTCAGATTTGAATGTCTGATTAATTTTATGACCATTATGTAACTGTTTGAAGAATCTTGAGGGATTGCTGTAGCTTGATTAGTTTCCTTCCAGACTCCCCACAGACAGACACACACAGAGGACAACAAAAAAAGCAAATTTGCTGACACAAGCAGTCTAAAGGCAGTACTTTTGATGTGTCCCATGTGTCTGAGATAATGCACAGGTGCAAGTAGTCTGCATGTACAGAGCAAATCTGATGCTCCTTAATACCTGCAAGTCACTGTTCATGCAAATTACAGTAGCAAATTGTCCAGGTATTCTAGAAATCCTGAGGTACTTGGCAGCTTTATCACCTTCCTAAAACCAGTGGCAACGACAGATCTGATTTGTGACACTTGAACCAGGAGATGAACAACGGCTACTGAATCAGTGTGGAGGGAGCTGGTGACACAATTAAATAAAACACAGAAACTCTTCATGTGGGACCTGCTCTTTGAAACCTTCCCCACTCCTGGGGGAGGTGGAAGGGGAGACAGTGTTGGGTACCTTTCTGTGTACCCGAGTCCTCTTCATCTGAGACACGCTGGAGCCAGAGGCCTTGCTGCAGCTCTCTCTCCCAAGGGTTATACTCCCCCTCTACAGCAGAGGGAAGCACACAGCCACATTTAACACCAGACACGCGTGTGCACACACAAGCCATGGAGAGAGGGAAAGAGAGAAAGAGAGAGGACAGCATCAGAGAGAGAGACTGCCTGGAAATGCTGCAACTCCCCGTACTCCCGCTGCATTCCAAGTGCCTGGCAGGAAAACTGCTTGAATGAAGCAACATCCGTCCAACACCAGCACTGTTCAGCAGACTGAACACACAACATGCATGGCACCACTCTTATAAAGAAGTCTTGATTTCCACAGACTTCACTCATGGACATTCAGCTCCTATGTTGAGAAAGTAGCCAAGGAGCCTGCTGAGCTCATCAACAACACTGCCACAGAGACTCAAAAAACTGGACCCCTGCTTGCAGTAGGCAGCCAAAGACCTTTACAAAAAAGCTCTTTGGAGTCTACAAGTCTCCTCAAAGAGGAAATGTGTGTATAAAGACAAAGACAAGAGCAGTGAAAAATTTGGCATGGTGGTGAAACACTGGAAACATGTCTATTCTGAGCACAAACTTTGCATTTTGATGACTGAGACAAACACAGGGGAAGGAGTCTTTCCCTAAGGTTTTCCACAGAAATCTTTCAAAGCTAAAATGGGAACTATCTCAACTCCCTTGTATCTCAAGGCCATCTTTTAACTTGGGAGAGCTACAAGCACCTTCTTGTGGAATGCCCTGCTGACAGTGACAGGACACAACTCCTTACTGAGGCACTCTAAAACTGGAAACACTGCAACCACAATGCTTCCAGTTCCTGCTGTCAGAGAGCAAAGGGCACATTCAAATCTAGTTCCAAATAATAATAAAAACCAACCATAAGCCAATACAGCAGCACAAGGCTGTGAATTGACATGTTGGCATGGTGTATGGCAACCATATCGTGTTAGTACTAGTACTCTAAACTGTCCTGTGGGCAAAGTCCTTCAGTATCCAGAATAACCACCTCGAGCTTTCCTTGACAATAACTCCCACAAAAATCAGAGCAACAAAGAAATGAAAGAAGTAAAGTTTTCCAAGGCAAATCTTTCTTGCATGGCAAATACTCAACTCATTTTTCCCTGCTGGCTAGCAGAAAGAAAGGACAAACCAAGCTAACCTTCACTTGACTCCTCATCTTCCTCCTCTTCATATTCTTCCTCCTCATCATCATATCTGTACTCAGTCTCGTGGTTTTGCTCAGCCTCAATCTCTTCTTCACTCTTTCCCTTCAGGAGGGCATGGATACGCACGGCCTCTTTCCATGGCACACCACCCAAGTCTGAAGGGGGTTGCTGAGGCAGCAGTAGTTCATCATCTTCCTCCTCATCTTCCTCCTCCATCTCAGATTCTGAACTACTGCAAGGTTTTAGAAAAAAAAAAAAAGTGACATAACTTTTTTGTCACTAATAATAAATAATAGTATTAAAGAACATGAAGTCAATGTTTGCTTGATCAGTCTTAGATCACTAACAAGTCATTTCAACACACATAAGCCTACAACATAACACTGATTTTCAGCTTTCAACGTTTCACAGGGCTTTTAGTGGCAGCATCACCTGTGGGCTGCAGTATGGTCCTTGCCCTGCTTCTTTTAAAGAAGGTGAGGCAGCAGAAAAGTGCCTGTGAAGCCAAGTGCAAATATTTGTGCAGCATTTATTGTTACAATTCAAGACAATTGAATACAACAGAAAGAAACTATGCATATCACATTGCTCTTGATAAATTGGTGCAAGAGCTCTTCACAGTAACAGAATGTAGAAGGCCATGTCTTGATACAGGAGCTACTGCTAAGATACCTAACTTGATTTTGGCACTTGATCCAGTGAACCAGAGAAGTCTTTGGGAGTAGAAAGAATACAAAACACATCAGGCAAAAGATACAGCATGTGAACTAAGGAGAGATGGGGGGAAAAAAACCCCAAATTCCTCACTTTTCTGCATCACAGACAGAATTATGTATCCAATTAAGTACACAGTGTACATGGTGGCAAGAAACTGTAGGAAGCAGTGCAAAGATAATTACAATAATGAGATTGTTATTCCCACAGTAAAGCATATGCAGCAGGGGCAGGAAATGTAACCATTTATCCAGTGACATTTAATCTAGCTCACTCTTACATGCCAGACTACCTAGAGGGACTGAAGAAAGATGGTTGCACTTGTCACTGGAACACAAATGAGAACTACAATACACTCACAGATCCTCTCTGCAGGTTGAAAAGGTGCTCTAGCCTTGTTTTGCCTTAATAGAACTGCATTTATTAGAGCAACTGTTGGATGCTTCCCCTATAAATCTTAAAAGGCCCAATTCATCTGACTGAAGGAGAAAACTGTTTGAGAATAATTGAAGTTTGGGTGAATAATCTGAGAGTAGTATTTCTGCTGCTTCCTTATGCCCACTATCACTGGCTAACAGCCTTTGGCAGAACCCATTCCCTACAGACAATGAAAGGGAAAACCAACAAGTTGAAAATAATGAAGTTTACACTTCATGTAGATCTATAAAATACAACTTGTACAGTTGTAGTATCGTATTTACATAATTTTATTCATCTACTTGTCTGAGAGCCTATTTTTGATAGCAAACCTAATAAGAAAAACACTTTGTTCATGCTCTGATTGTCACACACTTCTGTCCACAGGCTCTTAAATTCTCCTCACTGGTCTGCATACAAATAACATTCTTTTCAAATTACAAGTCACTTTTTCACAGCATAAACTCAATAGTTATTTTTAGCATGCTGCTTGATTTTCACACGTGGAATACTGAATACAAACACCAGTGCAAGCCATGGGCTTGGTGCATGGAGATCAGAGCATACTCCAAAGGCTTTATGCACATACTGTCACAGAGATAAAAAGTGATGTTCCCTTTCTCCCTGATTTGCTTTCCCACCCTTTGGTATGGAAATAAACCTGACAGGTGCTGCATGCTGGGGGCTTGGTGTGCTGTCAATAAGGTTTATTGCTGCTCAAACTGTTGCCATGGGTGCTGGACAGGATGAGCTGCTGCTCTTCCACCAGCCGGCTTATCGCATGGAGGAGTGACGACACAAATTCTTCACCACACAGCTCACTTCACCTGCTTTGGATTTTATTTATCACTTGGCTTTTGTTTGACCTTTGAATATTGAGAAATGAGAAGCTGAAAGCAGTGAGAGATGGCCTGGTATAGTGAGCATTCCTTTCAGCATGGAAACCCTGTGCTGTAGGATTTAATTCAACAGCTGAAATTTTATTTTTCTATAAACCAGAAATCAAAGACCAATGTAGGCTGCTCTATAGAATTTGCATAAGCAGTTGAGTATCTCATTAGGAAAAGGTGCATGTACACAGATTTAGAGCTGAGGAAAGGAACTGGAGCCTAAACTATGGCAATGAATCTCTTCTCTTCCCTTGCCATACAGACCTATTGTTGTAGCACAAGCTGTCCTACAACACTCCTTCGAAAGGCCACAGTGCATAACACCAAAACTGGAGATGGCACACTGGGGGTTACTGCAACTTAAAGGCAAAGAATAAGGCATATAAAGGGTTTCCCACACCTCAGACTACTGTGTAGTCTGGGTTTAGTTGCTTAATTAATCTTTTTTCTTATTGAAACTTAAATAAGATTAACTCTCTTTTGAAAAAATATACTTTGAGTACTTTTCCCCATAAACTTTCTCTGCAGTGTGTGCATGATGGGAAGCTGTGCACCAAAGTGTGAGGTCTCTGCCTGATTTCCATCAGCCACCTCAGTGAACTCTGAAAGACCAACCCATCCTTCGTGAGACATTGAGGGAACAAAGAGTTCCCCATCTCCCCCACCTGCTCCTAACCCTGCAGCACTGCACCAAGACAGTGAAGATGATTAAATCAGAGCCTTGGTTGGCTTGTTGCAGGAGTCAAAACTTTTTTTTGTTGTTGCTGAATAAGTAGTCAGACTTCTTCCCTTTTTTTTTTCCAGTCTTTCTGTCTTTGCAGTCTATCCATGGACTGGATATAGCTGGACAGAGGAGACCCAGTAGCTACATCTCCTAGAAAATTCTCCCTCTGCTCTCTCTGATATTTGGCCCACACAGCCTTGTCCATTTTCTGAGTAAACCTGCTTTCCATATTTGGATTTGGAATATAAATTCTTCCAGGTCAAACTGACAGGGAATTTGATGTATTTTCTCTATTCTCCTAATGACAGAATGTGAGTTGCCCACACTGCTTCTCACCTGGAAAATTATACAGTGCAGTCTATTACAGACAGAAATACTCATACTGATAACAAGTTATAGGGATGAATGTAGGACAAAAGGAACTAAAAGTAATACACTATAAAACAAAAATCAAATTTTCTAACCTAATAGTGTACTGCCCTCAATGTCCAGAATCTCATAAAAGACCTCTTAGTGATAACCATCAGCTTCATGCCAAAATTTCGCTTTTTTTTTTTTAACTAACTCTTGGCCTTTGTAAGTTTCCTGTCATTTACTGACCAGGCCTATTGTGTCCTGATTTACTGAAATCAAGACAAAGAATAACAACAGTTAATAGCTCCACACTTTTGTTTTAGAGGTAGAAATATAAAGGAGTAAAACCCCCTGAGATCATAAATGCTTTATTGTCATAGTTGATATAATTCCTAAACCTGAGCAGGTAACTAAAGGAAGGATGAATTAAGAAAATATAGTTTGCATCTCCCACAAATAGGCCAAGATTATTCAATTTCTCATACAGATCTCTATCTGCAGGTAATGCATACACAGAATATGATTATAGACTCTAAGTTTCAGGAAATAAATAAAAGCATTTTCTGAGTTTATTTCAAGACTACTGGACAGACTCAGAGATGAAAGGCAAGGGCTGCTATTGCTACAAAGACAAGTAGATGAGAAATTGTATTAAGAGACCAAGACTCTGAAGATGTGTGTGATTGACTATAAAGTTTACGAGCATTATTCCTCAAGGATTTTCTCTCAATGATACTTGGAACAATTGTTTCCAGTACATCTACCTGCATGGATGTGGATCCTGGTGTGCTTGCACAGAATTTTACAGATTAAGAGAAATTCATGAAGGTACAACACATTTATATACCTTCATTTTATTACCATGAAGGTACAACACATTTTTCAACAGCCATAGCTATTTGCTTCCCATTAATACCTCTCATGCATTGCACCAGCATTCAGTCAGGTTTACATGTGTGTCAAGCCTAAATCTTGAAACCAGACATGGCTTTGAATTGTAATGCAAAACATACAGAGAAGAAGGTAACTTTGGAACTCCCTTCCATTTGAATGCATGTTCTGTCTGCTCAAAAGAATTGCTTTAATACAATTGAAAAATTAAATAAAAAAATTCCTTCCAATTTAAAAGTTAATCTCATGGTATTATGGTGCTATAGGTGTCTTCTGATAGTAGTGAGCTATTTAGAACAGAAACTACAAGATGAAATGTCTGTGTGTTCCAAAAACTTTAGAAAGGGCAATGTGGTAAACAGTTAAAGAAAAAGGAAAGGCAGTCAAAGTCTGCTGGGATGGGTGTAGAAAAAAGCTGATGGGCAATGTGTGCTGACCTGCTGGGCACATCCTCTTCTGTCCCTTTGTCCAGCACACTGCTCAGGTTGTGCTCTGCCAGTGTCTCCTCGGGGACCTCCTCCAGCTCCTCCTCGCGCTGCAGGGACAGCCGGTAATTCTCCAGCTCGATGCGCTCCGGAGTGCCCCGCAGCCGCTTGGCCAGGCTGGGCTCCTCCAGCCCGTTCACACTGGAACCTGAGGACAAGCCAGGCAACAAACAACAAATGCACACAGTCAGAAATGCACCTTTTTAAGAAAACTCAGCGACTGGGAGAAAAGGGGCACGAGGCAGAGGGAGGTAAATAAAGCGAGAGAATACCTTACGTCATTATCCTGGTTCGCCACTACAGGGAAGCCAGACTGCAAAAGGGAATCTTAGTGGTTTTGGCTAATAGATGCTAAAAAGAATGTTAAATATCCTAGTTGAGAGAGGAAATAGGGCCATTTTAGCTGCAAAAACTAGAGATGCAATGAGGTCTATGTGGTGAGTACTGGGGAAGGCCTGGGCACAGGCTGGATGTATTATCTGTACACAGTAGGAATGCTACGGGGCAACCCTGCTGCATGTTAAAACTGGCACTAGCCAAGGGAAATCTACACAGCTAAGGAGCAAGACAATATTGTTACTACTTAAAGATGAGGGAAGGAATGAAAAAGGCCAAGTTTTAAAACTTTTAATATATTTGAATCAATTTACTTTGCAATCACAATTTGTAATGAAATGAATCACAGGGACAAATCTCAGAGAGACATTTGCATGCAAAATCCCAGAAAACCCCAAAACTTGCAAGGATATGTGAGCCACACAGTTGTAGAGAAGTACTGAGAAGCTTCATTCACTGTAGAACTCAATGAATTTTATTCTATACTGCTTTCATCCACTTATTTTTTAAATAGGAATATTTTAGCTTGAATACCATGCCACTGTTGACCCAGAGCCCAATCTTTCCATGCTTTTGTTTTGCTTTGCTAAACAAGCCAAGCCTTCTTCTCATGGAAGATAAGCTCTTCAGTACACTGATCATCCCCTAGGTCTCTGCACCTGTCCCAGTTTGGATTAATCTTTCCAGAACCTGGGTGATTAAAAGTGAAGGTGGCTTTCCAGATGAGTTCTTATCAGCATAACACACAACCCTGCCACAAATCTCTCATCTGAAACCTGCTGAGAACACACAACCCTGCCACAAATCTCTCATCTGATACATGCTGAGAACACACCTGCCTATTTATATGCTACATAATACTGGTGGCTTTTATGATGTTTAGATCTTTCTCCTTCTTTGCTTTCAACTGATAAGCACTTTGTTGGTAGCCAAAATTCTCAACATCTTTGTGCATCACCCAGTACTTTCCACTATTACGTTGCTAAGTTTAATCTTGCAGTTGGCAACATTTTGCAGTTCTTAGTGAATGATGTGCCTGTCCTCCTCTGCATTGATGAGGGTTTGAAACATTGCCTCAGCACTGAATTTCATTAGCAGGTTTGTTCCTTGTTTGGTTTTTTTGTTTTTTTTTTGCTGGTAACCTTAGTGACAACATTACAAAGAACAGTCCCCAGATCACTTTTTGGGACACTGCACAGTCTGTCCAGTGATAGGTGGACATCCAACCCCATTATTTCCTCCTTTATTAAAACCTCTCATCTCTAATTTAGGCCAACTTCTTCGATACTCACACTTCATGTATTACTCCCCCATTTTATCCAGTTCCAATAATTATTTCCATGTGTCAGCATTCCTGTGCTTTACTCAAGTCCAGACTGTTCAAATGCACTACAGTTTCCCTCATGGAGGTATCAGTTGTCAATAAAAGCTGTCAAGCCAGTCCAGCACAGTCTCTAGTGAACCCATCCCACATTTTATAGCACTTACCTGCATGAGGTCAAAGGACTTCCCTTGCAGAACTAGCAGGTTTTAGTTATTCCTTAAAAGAAGGTGTTACACCTACTCTTTGATTGATATGTACTTGTTCAGATCACTTTTTATAGTTTTTTGTTTTCTTTTCTTTTTAGTTTTTTATCTGCAGAACATACTTCTGTTACCCAGTGATCACATAGCATTTCCTGAATGAGACAGTCAAAGTACATCAGGACAGCTTGATTGAATCACAAATTGTTACCACAAAGCTCACAATTTCATTTTACACTTCTCCCACTCTTCTGAGACAAACACTATTTGCTCCATTGTGTTAGACTTCATTTCCCAACCTTGCTGCACACAGACTCTTTTGCTCCCATGTCTGATTGACTATACATAAAATTGAATTTTATGTCAGCTCCATCTTCACTATGAACATACTTCTGCTTTCTCTTACCTTGCTTTTACTTACATGCTTAAGAAATAGAGCTCTTTGCTTTGCTCTCCCTTGCAAAATCTAACCCAGCATGAGCTTTGGCAATGTTTACTTTATCCTCACACATTTTGACCTCCAAGACAGTTTTTCTTTCCTTTCTTCATCCCTTGTAGTTTCTCACTTTATTCCTAACAGGTTTTTTTTCAGGACAGTTACTCATTCAGTACCACCTTCATATTTCACACAAACTTACACAGGTCTTTACATAATTACTGGCATCTACTTCCAGTCTCCCTCCTCAAAGATAAAATCTCAAAGACAACTGCCAGAAGTGTTTTTCTCTCTTCCTTAGTATGATATAACCCCTCCATGATGTGGGCAAGTGGCTGCCATGCCTTTAGCTGGAACTACAGAGCTTCTCCATGATATAAACAAATCAGTTTGGTCAGGTGGCAGCACTGCCTTGCATTTCCAGGGATACTGTGGTCAACACCATTTCCTGCTGCTAAGCCTTCTGTTGTGCTTTGATTTGCAAAGTTTAGAGCAACTGAACTGCCTTTTTCACTGGGATTCACATTTCATTTCATTTCATTCTCTCTCAATGGTGACACCAGCTTGGCTAAATCTGTTTTTGCAATCTGTGTTACATTACCCAACTCTGAGTTCACAGTAACAGGGGAACTGACCTCGAATTTTGCTCTGCCACTTTGGCCGACAGTAAAAAATCATAGGACTCTGGTCAACACAGTAACACCAAGGTCAGGGGAAACAAAGAAAGAATATACTAAAATAATGATTAAAAAAAAAAAAAAAGGTTTTGTACTACTCAGAACTCTTTATACACACAGAGCCATCAGCGAAGCTCAGCTACTTTAACAGGAATGTCTTTCCACAAGCTGTTTTTAACTTACTCTCTTCTGATGCAAACCCTGACATAGCTGCAAAGTTCACAAGAAAAAGAATTCTGAAAACCAAAGAACAAGAACTTTTATCCTGGTAACTGATATTATTTCACTCCTTTTGTTTTCTAACCGTCTTAGGGGCTTTTTTGTCAGTCTTTTCAAAATAAAAAAACAAACAAACAACGACAAACCAACAAAAACTCCAAAAAACGCCCAAACAAACAATTCCCATATAATTAAATTAAATGGAGTACAGTTCTTTCAAAAAAGGCTGTTTCAATACTCCAATATCTAGTGTGGGGAGAAAGACTGGCAGCAATCACTGTCAGGTAGAGAAGGACTGAAAATCAAGCTGATGTCTGTTAATATGCATGTCATGAACATATATGATCCTTCAGGTAAGTTTTTCAAAACACAAAACATCACTGCCCTTCTCATCACAAAGACCCAGTGTAACTGGTACACAGAGAATCAAACAAATCCTACCACAGCACAAACTGTAAGTGGGAGTGACTCCATGCAACTGTGTTAAAAATCTTAAAAGATGGAAAATCAACCTGAACTTTAATGCAAAAAGATGTGATCAAGCCAAGATGTCCTGTGAGCTTGACAAGAACTCCATGCCTTGAAATGTCAAAGTAGGAAGGGCATTCCCAGCACTTTCTCTTATTAATTTATATATCTATACACTTGAGATGCAAAAGTGATCACATCCCTCCACTTCACTCTGCCAAGAAAACAGCTCTGCATCAGAGAATATGACACAGAAACTCCACTGACTACCATTTTAAGCATGGGATTTCTAGGAATTTGCACTACACAGACTATTAAGTCTAATTCATGTGTTAGTTTTGTTTCTAAAAGATGTCTGTTTCTAAAAGATGTCTGTTTCTAAAAGATGTCATGCATTTAGCCAATCTGGCTGTCTGCAAAGCCACTGTCCAAGTCGTTATCAAATATGAAACAAGAGAAATGCTACTGATAGCCAACTCTCTGCACCACGAAGCCATCAACTATCAGAAGGAAAAGCACTGCACTTCAGAAACTTATATAAGGGATGAAAGTAAGTGTGAGATACAGGTATCACTGAAGTATTCAGATGATGGACAATTTCCCCATTTTATACTCTAAAGTTCACACCAACTTATTAGATGCCACAATTTAAAAAAAAAAAACATAAAAATACTGAAATAAAAATATAAATAAGCTACCTCAAAGCCAAGTGTAGCTTCTTGAACAATCAACTGATCAGCTAAAACCCTACAAATATCCAAAATAGGACACATTTTAAATTTACTCATTACATAGATCATCTGAAGGGAGATGTTTTTCTTAAGAGGACAGGCTGCTGAGCTGGTGCATGAGATCTGCCAGAGTCTTTCATTTATCTCAGCTTTGACAGAGCTTGCCTCCTGAAATGATAAGTGTCTGATCAGAGATAACATTCCTAACAGAATCACTCCTTGCCTGCAGGAGTGTGTCCTTTTCCAGCAACTCTGGCAATTCCTGGAAGACTTGAGAAGCTCCTCTTGAGAGAGGATCCTACCTCAATTCACCTCCAGTATTACCTTGTTCTGTAAAATCTAAATTATTCCCATGGGCTCCATGAAATCCTGTCAAGATTACCCCTTGACACAACACTTCCATGCTGAAGATGCAGGTGAGAACTGGGAATCTGAGAACAATGAACTCTTCCCAAAGGGAAAATACCTGTCTGTTTTACTAGAAGCTATTTTTCAATAATCATGCAGTACCTCTAGACCTGCTTTTCTTAGCTTGCTATCTTAATATCTGACTAAGGTACATGTCATCTCTTGTCCAGTATTTTGCAAAGACTTAGTTGTGGCCTTGGGGAATTATGGAAATTCAAATAAAGGAGTCTACTTTGAAACACATGAAAAAGGGGGAAGGAATTAATACACTCTCAGGAAAATCTTCATAATGGATTTCCCAAAGCTTGTGGTTTTGTGGTAATGTGAAACACTGTACCTGTTTGTTTTCACTTGTCTTTTCCAAACACTTCAATTACTTCTACCTCCACACAATTGTTTGAGAACTGTGTCAGATAAAACAAACCCTACAGAAACAGTAGTATATTGCCTATGACCAAGTACTGAAAACAA
>VZTT01008755.1:78388-92039 GCA_013400855.1 Buphagus erythrorhynchus
CAGAGACAGAGAAGAGTTTGCCCCCCTTGCAAAGGAGAAATTCTTTACTGTGAGGCTGATGAAGCACTGGAACAGATTGCCCAAAGATGTGGATGCCCCATCCCTGGAGGTGTTCAAGGTCAGGCTGGACAGGACTTTGAGCCACTTGGTCTAGTGGAAAGTCTCCCTGTCAAGGGCAAGGGGTTGAAACTGAACCATCTTTAAGGTCCCTTCCAACTCAAACCATTCTATGATTCATTCTATGAATCTTCCAGTACAAATTTTGCTTATCTTTTATAGAAACTGGCACTTCTACTTCCACATGAGATAATGGACAATATTTTGATCATTAAAGAACAACCCATCAGAAACCTGAAATTTTATCATGCATAATAAAAATGTGGAATGTAATGTTTTCAGGTTGCTGTTCAATTTGTGATCAGATTCAAAACACCACCTGTGAATAGCTACTGAGCTAGTAACCACTATATCCCTTCTGAGGAATGTCCTGCAGATTTCCATAATCACTGGATCTCAGAATATATTTAGATACTAATCATGTCTTTACCTAATTTCTACCATTTATGTCAAGATTATGCTGCAAATGGAACAGGCTGAAACCTTAGGCTGGCAGTTACAGGAAAATATAGTGGGGAATACTTGCCACAAGTAAAAGATACATATACTCCAGAAAAGTTCAACATCTGCTCCCACATTCTGCTGCATTTTTCTATTATCTCCACTTATACCACATACTCTTGTGTTAATTTTACAAAGCAATCAAATATTCCAAGCAATCCAGAGCTTCACACCTTAGTGGAAATTCTTCCTAAAACTAGGAAAATTCTTGTAATTATATATGTAGATAGCTATATTAAAAATCTGGCACAATTCCAGGAATAAAGCTTCCAAAAGACTTATTACTGATTAAAAATAGTTTACACATCAGTTCTGATGTGTTTTCACATCAGCCTGGAAGTATTCAAAATATCTCTTGGGTAAAAAATTCCTATTTTTAAATACTTCTACTCTCAAGCCATCAGATAAACGTCTATAACAGCAGAAAGGAGGATTATGAAATTTTCCTTAAAAAGCAAACACAGCCTTCTGGGATGACAGCAAACATGAGAAATGTCAGACTAAACATACATTTTTGAGAGGAGATGTAAGCAACTAAACAGGGCACAGAAGTGCCATCTCATCCTTAAAGAGCATCTGCCCAGTTTTGTTTGGAAAGCCCAAGCTGAACTCTACATCATCAGGATCAGCTCAGCAATTAATTCACCTTCCTTCAGAAACATACATCAAAGAAGCAGGAGAATAACTTTGATGCTGACTCTGGATTATCTGCTCCTTCCCTTGAGATAATTTCTATTTGCTTTCGTTTTGTGGCTTTTTGTTTTGTTATTTTTACTTTGGGGTATTTTGTTTGGTTGGTTTTGTTTGTTTGTTTTTTGATTTGGTTTTCTCCTCTTATTTCTTGCATTTTAAGATACATCACCAACTACATATCTTAATAAATTATGCTGCTGATCACAAGCAGGTGGTAAAACTATAGCTCCCTTGTTCTAATTGGTATTAATTTTTATTCATTCACTATTTTAGAACTACCTCCTTACACTTTTCCATCCCTGTTACAGAAGTCATGAGAAGAACCACAGGCATAGAAACAGAAAGTGTGAGGTATCTGTGTAGACTTAAAAGAGAATTGAGGTGAGGGTTGTCTCTCCTACCACTGCTACACTTGGTTACTCCAAGTTTTAGCTGAAAACATGGCTTTTTATATTGGTACAGCAAAGAGGACTTATTTCTACTCTGATACGAGGGGGCAACCTCTAGAAATGCACCTCCCTTCATCCTTTCTTTTTTTTTCTTCTTAATTCATGAAGCAAACATTTGATTTCTGGAGAGCATATATGTAGCTGCAGAGTTAACAGCTTTCCTGATACAGAACAGTGGAGGCTGTTGGAGTGTACATCAAAATGACATTTTGAGTTCATGCACCAGCACATGAAGTTTTACACTGAATGCTCATGGCTCCTCCTCAGAATTGAAGGCCCATCTTAACCTCAAAACTAACACTGCTTAATGAAAAACTACAGGAAATTTCGAAGGCATAAAACAATGACCTCCCTCCAAAGAAGGAAATTTTATATACAAAAGAACTGGTCTGTGGTTGTAGTTCTGTGACCTACCATTTAAATGTAACTACTCTGGCCAAATATCATTCACAACTGAACTTTCAAAAATCATCTGCTACAACAAAACTTTTAGTTGCAGATGGTGCAGTAGGAAGCAGGAGAAGCATGTGAGGAAAAAACACAGAACAAGTTCCTAATGTAGACCAACTCATTGTATTTTTGAGACCAGGAAAATGCAACTTAGAACTGTGATCCAGGTCTGTTTGTCATGGTGAGAACAATGACAGAATGCAATCACAGAACAACCACAGAACAACCACAGAACAGGCTCTTAAGGGTCTTGAGGAAGGCAGGTCACCTCCTTGTGTGCAGTTCTTCTCAGAAAATACAACAGTCCAGCTAGAACATGAGATGCAGGATTTGGCTACAGAGCTTAGTATTTACTCATTTTCTGTCTTTTCATCACACCAGAACAGCCCAGCACCACAGCAGATCTACACCAAGCAGAGGAACCAAAGCCTATCAAGACTCTTTTACCTGTCACACTATGTGTCCCTGTACCCCATGGGTGTGACTGCCTTGCTCACAGAGACACAAAGACCTCAGCAAGCCACACAAAACCTCCTCAAGACACCAAACTCTGCAAAGCCACAATGCTGAGAGCACATCTATCCAAAATCAGCTTTGCCAAGGCAGTAGAACACCTAGTAAGGAAGTCCTCAGCACGTCATGCTGTCTGTGCAACCTGTGCCCTGCACTCTGAACAAACCACAATGTAACAGCAAAATTTAAAAAAACCACCACAATACAGAAAGAACCTGAAAAGTAGCACTTTGCAGTGACAGATGGCACATGCCATGGAGCTCCCCAAACACCTGCTGTATTTGAGCTTGCTAGCTCTATTTATTCCACTGTCCCCCACTTCTGTAACCCCTGCAGCATCCCTTACCTGGAACCAGTGGAGGGACGAGGGGGAGGACAAAGAAAAACTCAGAAACCTGAAGTTTGTTTGGAATTTATTCCCTTGAACATTTCACACAGTTGAACAAAAAATCTCAATTTCACAGCAACAGGGAAACCAGGTGTTACATAATTCAGAGACCACACACCCAAAGCAAAAACAGGTTAAAAACAACTGCATAAATCAAAGTCTTCAAAGGGACTATACAATGGAGACATGAAGCCTTTCTGAGCACTGAATTGTCTCACTTGAATATTATCTGTCACTGAACTTATTGTATGCACAGTCCCTCCTTTTCTCTGAGGGAAACAATCTCAAAATAGTATTACTCAGATTCCACTTTTCAAAAAACTAGACATTTTAATTCTGCAATTAAAGAAAAATCCAAGTCTTTCACACAAACTTAATACTATTTTTCTAAGACACAAAAACATTCAATGAAGCTCTTAAAGTGCCCAGAAAAATTCATATCACCCTTCAGAATATACACATACAAACAACAAATATTCCAGTGGCACAAGTCTACAGGTCTGAAAGCTAGAGAGAGAGGAGGAGTTGGGAGCCCAGTAACTCCCATGAAAAAGTGTTCTTAGCAGGATCCAGCCATGAGCACAAACTCAGCACATTGTTATTCTGTACATATCCTTCTCAGTCCTCAAAATGTTTTTCTGGATTTTTCAGTGAAACTACATCAGGTCAGCTGCATCTCCTACTCTTAAGAACAAATAACCTTCCAACTATGCCTTTTCCTTTCCAAATTTTCTGGGCTTCAAATTGCTGATCCTTTAGCATTCTCCTTTCCTTTATGCCAAAGCCACCCAAATCCTGATAAGAACACTGAAAAGGAACATGATGGACTGGGAACAGTCAAGCACTTATCCTAACAGATTCCTGGCTTGTTATTGAGGGATGATTCACTGGGCACTGAACCCTGGCTCTAATCAGGCAACCCATACACTCTCCTCAGCTTCCAAAAATACAGGGTCTGGTCTTAAGTTTGTATTGTAAATGTTAGAGAGAAATCAATCTTCCATCAGATCTCTCTGCAGTTGTATGACATCCCAAAAAAGGGTTCAGTATCATGTGCCATGTCCTGCTAAACACACCACCTCCAAACAGAACAGACAATATTGAAGGCACACTAGTAGAGGAAATAGCTTTCATCCCAATTTGGTGGTACAGTCTGAAATATGAATGTTTTCCTTTTTCTTTTTTATTTTTGGCAGGGAAAAGAGTAGGATATAGTTGTAAACATTCAGTGGTTTAAAATGAAGGCACCTCAAACAGAACGTCACGTCACAGAATGTGTTTGCTGTTATTGTACATAATTTAATGCTTAAACTAGACCAAATTAAAACAAGAACAAAACCCAAAGGTGAGTAATAATGAAAAGAAGTGACCAACTAGAGGATTTCATCAAGATGTTTGTTTGCACAGCAAACAGTATTGCTTTGAGCTAAATCATTTTCACAAGTAAGGCATGTTCAATGTATGGAGAATGGTGAAGAGGCAATGCTTCTGAGCAACAGAGGAAATGTTTATGAACAAGAAGTTTATTCCTAAACAGAAATATATTTGTATTTTTTCAGACACAAAATTGAATTGTGTGCAAATTACATTGTATGCATTCAAAAATATTCCTTATACTTGTACAGACACTTAAGATCCTTTTCACAATGTGGCTCAGATAATTTACTTTAAAGGACATTTAGAGGAAACAGCCACTCTTTCCTAGCTCTTCAGGCCAGAAAAAAAAACTTCCTCATGTATATTGCTTGCTATATGCAACAGTAATTGTTTAAGGGTCTACTGTGAAGGGTTTAACTCTGAATATTTCTCCCTGAAAACACTTAAGGCACATCCATAGGAGGATTTGAACTTTTCATATTGCATACTTATATCATATACACTACATATTTATGTGATATTAAAGCAAAAGTCCTAGTACCTCTACTTGGTATTGCATTTTCCAGTTTTTCATACAATTGCTTATATTTGATTTCTTAATCTTTCACAGGTCAAGTAACTAAAGCAAAAGATCTCATGACTTGCCTTTTATTGCTGTACAAGTATGAGTTTCCCTAAGCAGTCTTTCCTTTATGAACTTCCTATTGCTGATAGGGACAGAAATGTATTGTTGTAAAAACATGAGCCTGAAATGGGAAATATTTTACAACAAAACATTGTTGGCTAACATCACCCCAAGGAGCATATCATAAAGCTGATAGGGGTAAAGACTGTTCCAAGTCCATCTGTCAAGAAAGAGCTGAAAATTCAGAAACATTCTTACAGACCTTTAGAACAAACAGAAGAACAGCATTTGCATTAAAAGCACATTAAAACCATATAAGTACTGTAAATAATATTAAAAAAAAATTCCAAGACACAGCAGTTACAGATTATCAAAGGGAGAGACAGTCAAAAAGCAAAAGGTTTTTGTTCTTTTTTTTTTCTTGGCAATAGCAGCATTTTGGCACAAAGGCAAATGCAGAAGATAGAGAAAAACAGGCAGACAAGGTACAGAGAAAGTTACAGAATCTACGACAAGCATGCCACAGTTCAGCAGGACCAAAAGCACAGGAAGAGCTGTCCCCAACTTCCCTTTCCCAGAGAGAATGGCAGCCACTGCTCAAAAGCTTGTTGCCACTTCCCACACTGAAGGGGTCCAGAAGCCAGTTTGGCCACAACCTCCCCTGCAAGCACCAGGGCAGAAGCCACGTGGGCTCTCTGCAAACCCCTCACAAAAAGGGTGATTCCAGCTGAAAAAAACCTCAGCTTGCTGATCAGACTGTGCCCTGCAACCACTGCTGTACAAGGGACAGACAGAACTCACTGAATGCCAGCCAGGGCTATGGCCACCCAGGCAGGGACTGACAACTTCAGCAAAGTTCATCTGTGCCAAACAGGTTAGTGACAGCACAGGAAAGGGCTTGTGACCAATATCACCTCATCTGACTAAACCTGCTGAAGGCTGTTTTGTGGTTGAATATATTTTAAGCATTAAGCTGGCTGAAAAAGGTTTGGTGGTATAGCAAAGGGGGCAGTGAATGTAGGGAGAAAACCTATGCAATTTACACCCATTAAGGATTTCATGACAACTACTAAAAAGTCACTATAAAGCTCCCCAAAACAAGCACTTTTGGTAACTCAGGGCTGAATTTAACTCTCAGGCATACAATTTTTAAATGGCTGCCTTTTTATATATTCCACAAGGGATGTTACTGTTGTACACCTTCCCTTTGTCTTCTAAGCTACCTTTACATCTCCACCAAATATCAAACCTGAGCATGTTACACACTTTTCTGCTTTTACTTGATCCTTTTAGAGGCAACTCTACACCAAGACCTACCTCACTACTGAGGATTAGCTCAGACCTCAGGGCCTGAAATTGCTATTGCCAAATTCCATTTTGTGGTCTTGCCTTAAAGGAAGTAAAACACTTTCATGTTGTATGACCTGTACTAGGTGACTGACCAGATGGATGAAGTGGAGGCTTGGAAACAGAGCTCTGCCTCTGTCTCCATCTCAGACAGCTTTTTGCTCGAGGTATTTGTCTAGTCTACAGTGAAAGCTTGCAAGAAAGCATATATGCAAATAATTTAAATTCAAGAGTTACACTGAGATGTAATCTTACAGACTCCTTTTGATTATTCAGGAATAATATCCTGTTCTGCCACTGTATAGGTAAGCTTGGTAGTTCAAAAAGTTGGGTTGTTTTTTAAAACTATAAATAACTGTAAAACCCATCCCAGGTTTCCTGACCTAGCTACCCAGCAAGAACAGGAGCTGAAGGTAGGTACCTACAGGACATGGTTGTTACTCTAACAGAGAACTCACCTGCCTTTAATGCCACTGTGGCTTGTTTTTAAAGCACATTCCATTTAGCTTCCTCCTGCTTCTTAACCACTGCTAAGTCAGTAGTGCCAAGATTTACTCAAATCATACTGCACAAAGAAAATGAAACTCAGCCACTAATGGTATTTCTTCAGCACAACAGAGGCACTGCTCACCTCTTCTGCCACTGAATGTACTTCTGCCATGCACACACAAGAATGCACCACAACACCCTGCCTGAAAGGTGACCCAGCTAAGCTGAGCATGTCCTAATGCACTCTGGGCACTGCAAGGGGCAAAACTTCAAAAGCACCAAAAGCTCTAAACATTATGCTACAGTTATACACTGCTCTAAAAAAGCAGAAAGCAAATAGAAGGAGCCCTAGATTTCTTGTTTTGCCATTAGACAAAATAGTGTCTGTTCCACCTTACTCCTCTGGAAGTACTACAGTGCTGGGACAGGATTGTGCCACCACTACAGAAGGAGACATCTGATTTATAGCTGATTTTTTGTCTGATTTATAGAAGTTTATCACACACTATGCCCTGTTGTTTGCTCTACTTAGTGATCATTCAGGTGCTACTTGCTGAATGTTCCTTTGTACAAGCAATTAAATTTGATTTATTGGAAGGACTAAATCAAAGGAGATTTTCTGCCAGTAATTGCTGTGATAAACGGATAAATGTAACTAAAATCTCCTCCTTCCAATTCTCATCACCTACAGCTTCACTCCACAAAACACCTTATGCTCACACCAGCTGCCCTGTGTATCAATAAATAATTTTTTCTGTTCATCTTTAAGAATATGCTCCAAGCTACAAAAAAATAACGTTTTTTCACTTTCAGCGAAGGCAGTTTTAAATCTATCCAGTTATGCAAAAAATGCAGTAGTTCACACATCTGTCCATAGCATTTTGCAAATATCATTCTTCCCTATCCTCTTCTCACTTTTGCCATATGGAAATTGCACACATATAAAGGAGGAAATCTTGAAAGTAACTACACTCCAAGAATCAACACACTAAGAATAAATTTCTGTCAGATCACATTCAGCTACAATCTTAGAAACACTTGTATAATAATATGAAGTCAAAGAACACCACAATTTTTATCTTCTCCTGGGTTGCTAAGGTCTTCTCAACTGGCACTATGAAAACATTCTTTTCTCAAAGTATTCTTCTAAGTATGTTCCCTTTCTAAAAGCAGCTGATTTGGCTTATTCATAGTCTTCTGGAACAAGTACTAGAAATTAATATTACTTCCTTTTTCTGAAATCACAAACTGAGTACTTGGGGGCCGGGCAAACGAGCATTTGTAGCACAGACACTTCTCTTGTGTTAGAAGGAATTAGAGTTTCAAGTTAAAAGGGAAAACTACATCACAGTAAGATACACGCATTCACCACCCCATTTCCAAAGCCATGGCCAGGAGCAGCACACATGCTGGCAGAGGGAAGAGCACCATGACCTGCCAGCACCATGAAATTCAAGGGGTTTAAGGAATCCAATCCCATTAGCTGTCAGACACCCAGAATTCCAAAGGAGACACAATCCAAAGATAATGGGATCTTTCCCATTCAAGTACCAGATTAATAAAGAGAAGCTTGGGAGAACGAGAAACCACACCTAGAATTCAGGAAAACACAGAAATTCAGTTTGTGAGCTATTCCAGTGCTTCAGAAAAACTTTTAATTTTACTGACATTGAGCTGCATACATTACAGGGCTCTTTATCTGGGCTGACTCGGAGGAGACCCCCCAACTGAGCATCTGTGTTTTCCTGGAATTCATTCAAATAATGTCCTTGAAAGAACTGAGAACATCTAGGCCCCAAAGCCACAGTGCAAAATAATATATTGAGATTTCCACATAACACAAAAAATTCACATGGCACCACAAAAACCAAACGAATTACACAGCTCCAAGTTGGGACAAATGAATTTTTTACTGGTCAGCAGGCTGCCCACAGAATTCCCCTAGGATCTGCCCGAGAACTTCTGACTGGACATAGAGAAAGGGAACCCCAAATGCCAGCAGCTGACACATGAAAAAGGAGTCCAGAGGGTTCTGGGCTACGTGGTGCCCAATGGAGGAGACTGTGCTGTGCAGGCGCTGGCTCACCACCCTAACTCTGCCCACGAGGCCGAGCGAGTACTGCACCACCCTGCTAAAGAAGGAAGCGGAGCTACCTGGAGCCCTCTCTGCTGAGGCAGGGATGCTGTTGGCCCTTCCGTTCCCATCACTGGCCATGGCGTCCTGTAGAGGTCCTTTGGTGTCCTGCAAGAACGTGGGGGAAGTTAAATTCGTGTTAAAATTGAAATTGTTGTGTGTACTGAATGTGCTGAGCGAGGAATTGAGATACCCCGTAACCATCGCATAAGGCAAGGTCTGAAAATCAAGCATGTTCCTTCTCAGTTTAAAGCTTTATTAAAGCTCTGAAAAACAAACTGGATAGCCAAGAAAGTCAAAGCAGTAAGATCCCTGAAGTCTGCTCCTCTGGGAAATAAAGCAGGTACCATTTTTAGTCTTTATTTTTGGCAGGAATTATGGCACATATTGGGATGGATCTGTTACCCTTCCAAAAAGAGTACAGCTTCAGCTTGTACTAATAAAACCTGAGAATCAGGCAGAAGGACAGGCACCACTGCTAGCACAAAGGAAAAATATAACTTCAGGGAGAAGGGCAGTTTGCAGCATGCAAGTTTAACAGAACTTAGGAAACCAGCATGTAGCTTGCTCAGTGTATGCAAAAATACTGAAAAGGGGCTTGAGGAGAAAAATTAGGTGCCTTGGCTTATAATTATATAATAAATAAATAATAAATATATAACTGGACATAATCCATAATTTATGTCCAATAATTGGACAAAAGCTGAGGGACTTGTCTGTATTACACAGTGTCTCCTATATTTAAAGCACAAATACTTCTACTATGATAGTATAGGAAAGGGGATATTCTGTCTTTTCAAGCAGGTTCCTGTTAACACACAGCAGACCTTCAGAAATGAAGGCATATGATCTTCATAGCTTATACAAGTAGGGTAGAACTTTATGTTTCAAAAGAAATGCAAATAATTTATTTCATCTTAAGTAAAACCATGGAGAAATAAAGCAAAACCAGAACTGGTAACCTTATTCATTTAGTTTCAGCATAGACTGAGAAAGTATTTCAGCTGACAAGAAAAACAATCAAAATTCTGTTTTGAATAGAATAGCACATCATTTTATAAGTACCACGAAAAGGGTAGTACTAAGCAGAGGAATTGCTTTTAAATAAGATTTACTTGAACTGCAAGCTTTCATGATATATAAAGCAACTAAATGCACTCTGAATTTTTCTACTTTCTGAAAAAACCCCGAACCATGACACATATTTTCTCAATGTTAAGAATTAAAATCTATGAACACAGCACATTACATGAAAATAATGAGTTACCTTTCCTGACAGAGGACCCACTGCTGGCCTCTTCCTCTGAGCATAACCAGAGACTCGGTAACAGTAGTGAGGTTTACAGTAGAATTTACCTGCAGATAAAACACAAATGGTCAGCAACATCAACACAGGAATTTAGCACAATATAAATGTCCATCTCATTGCAACTTATTTTCTGATGCCATTTCTGTTGCTCTCTCTGATTTCTTCACTACATGCAGAGGCAAACACTGGCTGTTTTAGCTGCAGCCCTGCTCTCTGCCCCTGTAACTAGCCTCCTTTCCATTGGGTGCCTGACAGCCATTTAGTTAAAAATCCTATCAAACACCAAAGCAAAGCTGTGAGGCTTGTGTGGTATCACATGCTAACAATGCAGCAGTGTGTGAGGAACAAAGACATCATCACATGAAAAGCTGGCAGAAGCACTTTTGGAAAAAGCAAGAATGAATACAACCAGCAGAGGGAAGTGGGAGAGGACAGTGCTAACTCCCAAAGAACCATCTCTCAAAATGCACAGTGGCTACTTGTAGAAAGGACAATGATTCATCTTCACAAATAAGACTTTTTGTGATCCTGCTGGTTTTACTAACACCCCAGAAGTCTAGAGAGGTTTTTCACTGGTATCTGAGCACCGTCAGGAAGACAAAGCAGCATTAGCAATACCATCATGCAAATACTACTGGTACTAATAAAAGCAGCAAACTGATGCCTCATAATTATCTTCAGTGTGCCTTTGTCAGGGTATCCTGCTTGGCATATGCAGCCCATAGCACCCTCCACTGCTATCCCATTCCTAGAGCTTTGCCAGTGCATTCCAACACATATTCTGACCTCTGCCTCTTCCTCTAGTTTCTCTCTGCTGGTATTTGCAAAATGCTCCATGATGGAAAAGTGACAAACACCTTTCTAGAAATCTTTACTGCAATAAGTATTTCTTAATATTTACTCTTGCCAAAACCTGCTTTTTGAGATTGTCTGAAATGAGTAACAACTGAAAAGTTCTTACATGAAAATTCACAGACTCTGAAGCCTAAAACCAGACACTGACTGCAGAAGGCTGCAGAATGCTTGTCAGCCCAAACAGCTAGATGAACAGTGACAATGTGTTGTATAGCTTTGGTTTTTTTCCTCTCAAAGAAAACTCAGAATGAAATACAAGCTACATTTTCACAACAATTACATTAGATAGGATATCATAGATTTTTGTTTAGCCACATCTGCTTCATATACACAAACTAGGCATGTAATACTTCAGAGTGAATGCTATAAGCCTGCTGAAACTCCAAGCTTTGTGTTTGCTTCACTGAGAACTATCTGGCCATAACTGCACACCCAAGCATGCTTGCAGAGGGAATCACTAAAAATCTGGTGGTAAAAACTGTTTTAGCCCATACAGCTAACAGAGGAGCTCAGTCTGTTACTGCTTAACAGACAGTCAGAGATTCAGTTACTTGTGAGTGCTCAAAATAACAGCAGTGCTCAAAAAATGCTTTTCCCCAACTTTGATTTCTGACAAAGATGTTACTTTTATACATTGGTTTCAAAATTACCACTGGCCCCTTTAAACTTGCATGCCAAGTCTGCTGACCTTCCAGACAAGGAATAAAAGGGTTTCTATTCCTTACTGGGAGTCTGGTTTGATGACTTTAAGTTTCCTCAACTCATCACAACTCAGCAAGTTCATTACTTAAAGTCATTATATAATGCATTATGAATACACAGTTTTAGTTTTTTTTGCCCCTTAAATCAGATGGTGTTTCCTCAGCCATTTTTCTACCCAGTATATACTAAAAGATTCTTAGTTACACAGAGTGGATACTCATCAATTTCAATCTGCAGTAGAATATCTTGGAGTGTCATCTGTGACATTAATTTAAAATTTTTACTTCATCTTTGCCTCAATCAGTGGGGAAAACTACTGGTACTAACACTATTTTCCTGCTATTTTGTTTTCTACACCATCATGCCTGAAATAAAATACTTTGCACCTTACTTGTCACTACTTTGACAACATTTTGCACTTGTTTTCCTACTGAGATTAGACTAAAGATAGGCAGCTGTGTAAGAAAATACCTGCTGATGTAGGTATTCAACATTTAACATGCTGAATTTTCAGGTAAATTCAACATTTACCTGAAATACTTTCTCAAACATTTTCTTCAGAAACTGTGACATTTTTGTCAATTACTGCTCAAAGATTGTAATACATAGCTACCCTTACAAGGAGAACACTTTTCACAAGTCATCATCTTAAATTACTGCTTTCAATATGCACATGTTGTTGATAAACTGAATTTCACATGCTGTCATATTGTCTGGTTTCTCAGACTTGTAGGGTATATCTGAAGCTTCCCTTAATTCTTAGCATGTTAGACTTTGATAATTGAGGCATCAGCAAGTTCTGTAATCATATTCTTTTCTCCTTAGTCTACCAGATACAGAAAATGAGTCATTACTGAATCTTCAGCAAATACTGCAGCAACACTCTCTAACACTGACTTACATCTATTTAACTTTGATGTTCCATTTTTCCTATATAAACAGACCTTAGCTTGTAATGACCTATTATGACAGCCCCTGATTATGAAGTTCCTATTTTATTACATCTAAAATAAACATGCAGAGTTGGACCGTTGTGCTATCTTCAAGAAGAACAAGCTGACTGCATTTCTCTCCAACTTACTATTTTCTCCTAAGTGGTATTAAACACTCAGGAGTTTTACTTAAATACTGTCAAATAAGGAGAGCAAAAGGTCTAGCCCTCAAACTCAGCCTGTTCAGATTTTTAAAGCCTCTAGTTATTATCTGTTTCCATGCATTCCAGCAGCTGTTATGCTGCTGTATTAATTCCTATGAGTTTGGTTGCTCTGCTGCTGCCATGACCTGGCCATAGGAAATCCATGAAGCTCCAACAGCTTGAGAGGTGGTGTCTGGGGAATGGATGTTACTCCCTGTAAATGGGTTAACTGCACCACCTAATTAGTGGCTTGTCTTCATTTTTTTTTTGTCTTCACTCAGAGTCAGGATTAAAAACACAGAGCAGATGAATTTTCATGTGTTTGGACTTGGTTTTATTAAATCTTATCTAAAGTACAGAGAGTTCTGCAACACTTCCAGCTACCAGCTAAAAGTGAGCAAAATGGAGCTGAATTTAGCTAGCTTCGAGGTCTTTTAAAGCTAAACAGTCCAATAAAGAACTAACACCTATATTATTTATACTTTTGACTTAATAACCAAATTCCTGTGACCTGTAGTGCAGCACTAACCATCCAACCAAAAACTACTGCCTGAAAGTAGTTTTTTT
>VZTT01008755.1:92869-127436 GCA_013400855.1 Buphagus erythrorhynchus
TTTTAGGAGCTGGCTGGAAGCCTCCATCTCTGTCAGCCCTCACACCTTACCGTCCTCGATGTCGTAGGCGTAGGAGGACAGGCGCAGGGTGGTGGCGCAGTACTCGCACTTGAAGCAGCTGCGGTGGAAGAACTTGCCCTCGGCACTGAGCCGCTCCATCACGTAGACACGCTTGCGGCAGAAGTAACACACGTCGCTGCCTCCCAGGTTCTGGGGGAACTCCTTCTTCAGAGAGCCCTGCACACAAACAAGGATGGCTCCATTTCATCACCCACCAAGGTCATGTTTTCTCCTCGTTTATGTGGATATGGGAGCACCTGGATCTGCTGCAGTTCTGTCACACGTGGATGCTGCAGTTCTCGGACACAACTCATGGTTTTAACCAGGACACCAAAAACTGACCTTGTTGTCCAGAAAAAGGGCCCTAGGATGCCATGCCTACATATATCAGGAGTAAAACAAGTTCTGGGTAGATGAGTGGACACCAGTACTGTTAATGATGACCCTGAAATCAGTGAGGTAAGGAGGCATATGATGCAAGGGAAAAACCATTAGAACACCCTCAAACAGCAATTTTTAGACCTACATTACCAAAACTAGTGTCTCCTCCAGAAAGTAGTACAGAACAGTTTTCTCAATTCATTATGCACAATCTTTGGATGCTGGCATTAGATTAAAAATATTTGGCAAAGAAAACAAGGACAAGAGTAAGGGTGGATGGAGAAAGGGAAACAAAAATCTCTCACAAAGCTACGACAGATTCCATCAGTGGTGTAACAACTGGACACTCACAAAACTTGAGATCTACATGACATCTAATCACAAACACACATCATCTCTGGCACATCATCTTACCAGTTCCTTCTTGTCTAGAAGGGTTTTGGGTTGCTCTTTCCTTTGAAGCTGATTGGCTATCTGCTCAGCCAATGAGCTCACTCCGCCTGTGTACATCTTTATGTACTTCTATCAGATGGGTTGAATAAAACAAGAGTGATGTGAGAAAAGAAAAAAAGAATCAAATTAAAAAAAATAACTAGAATGATGAGAGATTAGGTGGTGAAAAAGTGCAGAGAGGTCAAATCATGCCAAGACAGTGGACAAAATAAAGTGACAAGCAGTAACAGCAAAGCCAGTGTCATCAGAAATCACCAGTACAGTCCAGGATCACCTGTAGGAACAGACAGGAGGGCTTGCATTTTGCATTTAAGTGTTCCAGAAATACTATGATGACAAAGGGAGCAGATCTTGTTTTCACCTGTGGGGTATATTATCCCTGGAAACTTGAGTATAGACACTTCTAAAAGATGAGGCTAAATACAGGTTAAGATCTTAGGTTCCAGGTAAAATTGACATCAGAAACAAAGATCTTTTAGAAGGTATGTTACCAAGTCTAATGCAACAATGCTGATTTACAACAGTACATTTATATGCTTTGCACCTGGAAAGAATTAATTTACAGAGCATTCATAGAGCAGGGAGAAGTCCTTAACTAAAGAACTCAGAGTGATTCAAATATATTAATTCTTTCAGTGCTAAAAATACACAGAGGCTTATAGAGGAAAAAGATGGAAGAGCCTCATCCAATGCATTAAAGCCATACCTGCATACATCTGGAACATGTATTTGTTCAACCCTGAACACAGCTTTATGACTTGGCTTTTCTCCATCACAGGCACAGACTGACTCCATAACTCTGGATATCTAAAAACCCTCCAGTGTTTTCAGCAGTCTAGGCAAGTTGGCTGTTACCTTAGATGGTACCAAATGAGTGTCTGCAAGCCAAGTTCAATCACTGCAGGAGCGGAGGAAGTGTTTTTCACAGGAAACACAACCGTTGGCAATAATTACATGGTTAAGAAAATGAGGTGGTTACATCCATGTTAGCTCAATCACACTGCAAACGCCACGGATTTGACTCAGAGCAGCAAAGAGCACGCCAAGCAACTTCCCTCTTCCTGACTAAGCAGCATTATGAATGTTTCTAGCTGGATTCTTAGCTAATACAGGATCAGAGAGCCACTCAGCTTCTAGCAAGTGTGAAATGCCAAGGATAACAAAAGGAAAGTTGTATCTTAAAACCCCCTTTACTTGTTTAGCAGAATTTGCTTGAAGCACAGTAGTAATTTCCCACAACTAATAACTAATTTAATATGTGTGGTTATTAGCCTCTTAGAAATGTTTAAAACCTTCACAAGTTCAGACATGAGAACAGCAGGAAGCATCACAAAAACTGAAATTCACCACAGAATGGGTACTTCTTTGGGGAAAAAGATTATGGAGTGAAAATGGAGTGCTCAGCTAGAGATTACTGCTGCTGTCACTACAGTCCTAATTCCTTAAGCTCTTTGTCACTGCAGTAATGAGGGTTTATTTCTACCCAGAAAGAATTTATACCTGTCTACTGATTCCACTCCAAGAGGCAGAGCACTTGCAGTATTTCTATATGCAAGAAATAACAAATTATTTGCCTTTCAGAGTTTTCCAGGTTCCACATACATATGTGCAGAGTTGTTTTTCAATGACATATCTTGTCAAACATTACATTTAAAATGGTGCTCACTTCTGAAATTTACTTCATCATTGATTTTCAACTAGCAATCATAATAATTTGGCCAAGAGTTTTCCATCTCCTCTGAATGATTAGAGACCTTTGATTCTTTTTAAGTTTTCTTAAAAGAGATACCAAGCATTTCCAGGGGAAAAAACTTCCTTTTAGCTGAATCAGGTCTCCCATAATCAAGTTTTGATTTGAAACCTTCAACTGCAGATCCTTCAGGATCTTTAAATTTCTACCAGCATGTAAGAAGTTCCATGCTCAAAAAAATGAATATGTTAACTCACAGCACCTTGGACTACTTGGTGTGAGAAATTTACTTGCTGAATTTTTCATTTGGGGTTGTTTGTTTCTGATTTGTTTTGCTTTTTGCCTACATATCACATCTGGCCTAATTATGGGTATTAAATGAAGCATTTTATTTTTCTTCCTGTGGTCTTCAAGACATACAATGTTCTGCAACATTTTCAAAGGGAGGCAAAGAACCTGCTCCAGCTTAGGTCAAATCAAGTTCTTGCTTTTTACATAGGACAACTGTAACTAGTTCAAATTCTCAGTGATTTTTCAAAAAGTCAAAGCACTTTTTATTTCACACTATTCATTACCAATATAGGCACAAACACATTCTGTTGTTTAGCCCAAAACTTCAACAAAAGCAGCAAGCAAACCCAGAAAGCTTCACTGCAAAGCCAGAAGGACTATGAGTGCTCAAAACCCCTGGTTTGAGTGTGAGATGCACCACAAACTTCTCATGGACACGGAATGTTAAACATATTTAGTTTCAAACTGCTTTATGGCTAGCAACACCCGAGCTGTGCTGGGCACAGGCTGCCTCTGGCTTCTCGTTTGTGCATGGATAAGCACAGACGTTCTGCAGGTGAAGCAGTGCCAGCCTGGCTGTGTCCTGTGGGGTGTCCTTGGCAAGCAAAGGCAGCTGAGTGCACCTGGAGGGCTCAGGTGAGGGCTACCTGTCGGAGGGAGTCGGAGGAGGGTGAGGAAGGGCGGTTGGAAGAGCGGAGGCTAAGGGAGAGCTCCCACTGGTCAACAAAGAATCGGCGAGACGGCTCGGTCTCAGGCTAAAACATAAAATAAACATCAACACAATCATACATGTTCTCTTCTAAGAGAGAAAATAAAAAAAACCAAACCAACACAGGCCTTTCTGGCTATCATCAAGAACAATTTTTTAAAGAGTCTTACAGGAAGACTTAGAGGAACATATCCAATGTATCTTTAGTTTCTCCCTAGCGAGGCAGACCTTTATTAGGTTTTACATTATTTAGGACCATTTGGAAGCAGTTACCTACTTCCACAGATGTCCAACCTCCTGTAACCCAACCACCTAAGCCACTGGCAAAGACCCCAAATCAATTTCCTCTGCTCTTTCTGTATCTCTCATTGTTCCTTATTACTGGCCCAAGGCCCTAAGATCATCTTTCAAGCCATGTGAGACCTCTTCTACATTTTAACTATATAAACCAAAAGTCTGCTCTCCTGGGGGACAGAAGAAGTTAGCTTGTATGTATTTTTGGTAATTAACAGCAAATTTCCAACCTAAAATTTACTGTAAGCAGATTAGAAACACTGAACCAAAACAGAATGAATCAATATGAAATAATCTGCTGATCTTGATTATCAAATGGCAACGAATAAATCACAGACTGAGAACCTGCATCCTTCTGAAACTGGTTCCTCACAGGAGAACCCAAAATTTACTTTTCTAATATACCCTTGTCATTATCTCTGTGGATGATTATGCCCATCTCCCAAGCAATACTTCATATAAATAGGAAAAAATTGAAAGTTGAAAGTATCAGACAAACAGCACTGGAAGAAACTCTGCAATCCTAAAAATTATAGTCTGGAAAGAAAAAAATATGCTCATTACAAATAACTGGCTTTCTTTGAAAAATAAATTATGGTTTTCATTATAAAAAGGAAAACTAAATGTCATGTAACTGCATGACCCATGAAAATAGCAACTTCTAGCCATTTGGAATAGGCTAACCTCAAGATTAAATTTACTGATCAAAATGTAAAAGAGCTTGGCTTTCACAATTTCCCCAATTTATGGAAATATTAAAATTTTTAATTCATTAAAATTTCATTAAAATTCATTTAAAATTTCATTAATTTTTTTTCTGTACATCAACATTTAATCAAGTTTCTTGTCTGAAAATATCTTACTTTGCTAAAGCCTTCTCTCTCTTTTTGTTGTTTTCTTCCCTTAAATCCTACATCATAATCCATCATTGCTTGCAGTGTTCCAACATCTGTTTCCTTTTTCCTCTCTGCCCTACCCACTTTATGCTTTTCTCTACTTTGTGTTCTCAGTCTCTCCTCCTTTTCAATTCTGCATAATACAGACATTAGACAATTTCAAAATAATTTCTATCTTTGCATTGCAATGCTGCAATCCTTTACAGCCTCAGAAGGGGCTTAAAATATGCCAGAGAGCACTGCAAAAGGTAGGAGCAAAGTATTTTGGTCTAGATCTTCATTTCTGTATTATCATTTTAACTAAATAAGGAAATGCATACGAGCACTGTGGACCTTGCTTGAGACATTAAGTCATGGCACCCATTAACAAAGAGGTGCCACTATATTTAAAGTAGTCTTCTTATTCAGGCCTTCAGAGCTGGTTCCCAAAATTTCAAATCTAGCCAAAGGTTTGCTGTTCCTTCTTGGAGAAGATCTTCTGTGATTTTAATCATCAGAAAAAGATAGCATCCCAAAAAAACCCCGCAATGGGAAGTGACCTGGATGTCACAATTCTTTTTAGTAGGGCTTGCAAAAGTTATCCCCACCAGCAAAAGTTCTGGGACTGTTTATGGTCCAGCTCAAGAAGATAGCTTTGATTTGAGATGGTTAACTCAAAACAGTAAGTTATGAAAAAAATCACTTCTGTAGATGGTGCTTCCAAAACAGCACTGTGCAGTTTGCCAAGCACTGCTGAAGACAACTGCAAACAGAGAGCAACCAAAGAAACCACAGTTCAAACTGGCATGCTGCCATAGCCCAAAGACAACAGACTGGAGAGAAAATTAAGCACAAAACCAAAACAAGACAGAAGTGTACACTGGAATCAAAGACAATCTGCACAAACTGCCAGCTCTACCATTGGAAACAACTGCACAGGAAGGATGGACACAAGAGAAGTATTACAGAGCCAGGAATTAAGCTTGGAAAATGTGAATATTCTCGCTTCCAGAAGCAAGCAAAATCTGTGAGTGGCTGACTGCTAAATGACCACTGTGAGATGACTTGATCCAGAGCCCAGCTGGTTTTCAGCATTTACTCTAAAGTTTAGAGGCTGCTTTTTATTTCATTGTTTATATTTTGTTTGGAGGAACAGAAAGGGTCACTCACCAAACAAGGAGACATGTAGGAAATGGCAAGTTGAAAAGACACTACACAAAATAGACTTGACAGTTGTTTTAACCACATGACTGCAGAGCAGTGGTCATCATATTTTGGTGACTTTCTTTTCTCTCTCTGACCCAAGATTTCACCTGTACCCAGGATCCCACACTGCTACAGGACAGCAGATAGGCAGGGCTGTAGTCACCTGATGCCTCAGTGCACGTCTGGACTCCAGGAGGGCAGCCAGCTGACATGCCCTTTGCTCAACATTCATGGGCACTTGGTCATGAGAAAATAAATGAGGAGATCTCTGCGAGGCGAGGAAGGAGGCAGGAATAAACAAACCAGCACAAAAAGGAAGAGACACCAAAATGCCAGGCCAAAGGTATGACACTCACATGCAGAACAGTAACAAAAGCTCTCGTGTGAAAAGTGGGTTCTTTTTCCCCCAATATCTACTTTTCTAATGAAGTGCTACATTTTGATCCTCAGGGGCAAGAAAAAATGGTTGAATTAATTGTTATTCACAACTCTTCCTAGGATTGCTGCAGCCAAAAATCAAACAAGCACATAGTCTCTCTCTCTGGCATTACCATCAAAAAATAAATTTAAAATGCAGCTTTATCATGCACAAAGAGCCTTATTTGTCACTTTATTTCCCCATAGTTCTCCATTCTCAAGGATTTCCTTTAAATGTCTCAACCTGTACTTACTTGTTTCTTAGATTTTGTGTACAGAAACACATTTTAGGGTAATGTACTTCAGTTCTCATTAAAGATGGTGGTATATACAAAGTAAATACTCTACATGCCAATGACAGCATGTTTAATGAGCCTGTCTAAATAAAGCAGAGAACAGCAAAATCAAACACTCACAGAAGCTGCCAGTTTTACTTATGCAACTTCACTTGTCCTACTTGTTCTTATTGCACGACCATGTCAATACACTCCAGGCACAATATTTGACACCTCTGCTATTCTGGTCTTTCATATCAATGTTCCTAAACTGTTGTGTGGTGCACTTAGTGACATGAAAAAAGACCTGGCAGGTGGCCTGCTATATAAGGCAGGACTATCACTGCAGTATCACAGAGCCTTCAGCTAATTTGTTTGTAGAGTACAAAAGTAAATGGACCAGGAACTACAAACATGTGCATCAAGAAATCTGAGGCGTCATCTGTCAAGAATGCCTGGGTGCTGCTCTGTACTACGAATTGTCCTCCAATGCAGAACAGAAAATTGGGTTCACACCCAGTTTACAAGGAACACTTTTCTCATTCAGATGCATTAATAATACTCTCTACTTTCAAGCTGCTTTCCATTCCACCTACTCCTTCCTAGTGGATCATTTTCACTAAAACTGGGGCCTATTATAAAGCTGTGGGCTTCTGTGTCATTGCAGACACGCGTATTCATTTTCTACTGCCTGTCAGAAAACATTTGGCCCACAAGAGGCTTTTGTTAGAACACATTCTGGAAGTTGCAACAGTTTTATTGCTGGCTCCCATTTATGACTTAATTCATTCAAAGCCTGTACTGGAATGTCAATTAATTTGTCAATGTGAATTCAAATCAACCGGTCCTTTTGAGTGCCTATCTTTTCTTTTCCCATGCTTCTGTATAATACTGAGCCATTCAGACAGACTGTTGAATATTTCATTGTTAAGAAAGGCTTCAAAGTCTCTACACTAAATAATGCCTCATCATTTTTCCTTTTACTTTGGCCTGTAGGAGGGAAGATGGAATGCCAGTTGTTTAACCATCCAGAAAGCAAGCGGTGAACACAATGCAACCATGTTCGCATGAATTAGCGCAAAACATAACTCTTCTTGTTCTGCTGCAGCCACAACATACTTCACTAAAGAGGTGGAAGAGAAAAAGAAGAATGAGAAGAGCTCAAGTGTTCGACCTAGGGCAAAATAAAAGCATATAGCAAACTGTTGATGAAGGCTTGTTGTGCATTTATGTGGGTATCACACAGGAAGGATCACTCCTGACACTCTCAGCAGTTCCAGCGTGTTAACAGCAGCATTAGGATAAGTGTGCTTCACCATCCCCTGTGTTTGACCTCTGTATGGCACACATCCACCACAGCTTTGTGTCATCAGCACCCATGCCATTTGTTCATGCTCTTTACCCTTTCCTGTCTGGAACTCTGCTCCCCAGGATAGCCGGAACCAGGTTCCCTGAATCTCTGCAGGCAACAAATGATGAGCTTAAAAACAATGACAGACCAACTTTCTAATCAGAACACACTTTATCTGATTTTTCTTATGATGCAGGCAGAAAAGAAGCCATAACAAGAGCAGAAGTTTATTAAGAATATTCTAAACCTGGCAATAAAAATAAGTTGGCTCCCGTAGAGAGTTTTTTTTAAAAGTATATATTCATCTTAGGTCAATAAACAAAAACATAGTACCACAATGTAATCAAATTAGTGCAATAAAGATGGTAAGACACTCAGTGTAATTCATACTGTGATGTTAGTTCAGAGGAAGGAGATGGAAAGTTTAAAAGAAGTGGCAGAATAAATGCAGTAGAAGAGTCGAATTAAAGGTTTTAAAAGGCACCAGCATAACAAGGATACAGATTCATCTGACTTGCTATAAGGCCTGGGCCAAGACAATTTCAGGGGAAAATAATCATTCCTAAGGAAAAAGAATGTCTCCAAAAGCAGATTACACAACTGAGTCTAACATCAGTTCTGGAGCACAAAGGGTAAAATTCCTGAATTAAAAGAAGAAAGACTTCTATAGGAGACAACATAGAAAATGGTCAAAATACACTTGGCAGTAGCTGGCTTTCATGACTGAACTAGGCAACCAAAAAGAGATAGGACAAACAAACACTTGGAGGAAGGAAAATATAGAGCTACCAGATCCTTAGTGAGTGAAAATAAATTTCTCTACATGGAAAATGAATCCCACACCATAGATTAGAAAGTAAAACTCAGCATTTAACTGCCATAGTTTCTCTATCTGTAAGATTGGGGAAAACCTTTGTTCTTTCATAAAATGCATCCAACAAAATTTTCGAAGGATTTTGACACAAGGAAGGCAGTTAGCTATCACAATCTGATAACAGTACACTGCAGTTTAAATGCAGGTTTTACTAATGAAAAGGTCTTTCCTCACCCAATCTACCTAGATGTCTTCTCCTCTATCCTTCTTGAAAAGTCTGCTGTTCACAGTGTGGCAGAAAACCAACCCCCTTTTTTGTTAGGACAGTTTTAAATGGGATCAGTAGGCAGAGCTGATGTATCCTGCAGATACAGACACCACAGAGGCAGCAAAGAATGTGTGTCCTGGAGGCTGACAATAATTAGACCAGATAAACTGCAACATGTAATTAAAATTCGAGAAATCACAGCAATAAGGCAAGTTAAACTTTCTGCCAAAGGATAAAACTTGTCTATTCTGCTAAAGGGTAATGCTCCTTTACAATTTATAGGCATACAAGAGCTCAGCAAAGAAACATGCTCCACCTCTGGGGAAATTCATTTGTACAATCCCTATGTACTGTCATGACAGCTCCATGGAACTGCAACTGCCTTTTTGGGACCTCTAGCTCAGGACTGATCAAGAAATGGATTTCAAAGTAGGAAAACTAAATAAATAATTTAAAAGGATACAACTCAAAGAAGCACAATGACAATATACAAGAAGACAAATATTAGAAGGATTTCAGGTAATATTTAAATGGGACAACAAATACATGTGCACAAACATATGGATACACATTTATACAGTGTGCTCAGAACAACTCTCAGTGATCCAGGTTCAAAGTCAGACTGAGACAAGAGCCTGGTGTGGGACAAACAGAAGGACCACAGTGCACATGTGCAGGCCACTACAACACTCAAAAACCACTTCAGATAAGCAATCCTAAAAAAGTTACATGGATTCAAGGGCAAATTTTCAGTTACAGTTCTTTAAATGGAGAGTGGAGATGGAACAAAGTTTAATTTTCTTTCCCTGCATTACTCCAAACATTTAATTTCTACTTTGCTGCATCTCAAAATTGAGAAAGGCTACTGTAACAAAAAATACACCTACAGTAAAATCTCAGAGTCTCCAGTGGAGACTCTTCATGCTTCCAGTGAGTGAATGCTGCCCTATCTTCCTAACCTAAGAGGCTGAAAACCCCCTATCAGCACCTGAAGGAAAGAAAATTGGAAATGTATTTGTAAATAAGCTATTTGGTAACTGAGCTAGTCGCTTGTACAAGCAGCAATGAAGAGAAAGGGACAGAGCATGCAGAGGGAATCACCTGCTGCCTGGGATACGGTGGAGAGGAAGATGGAGTGGAAGAAGAGAGCATGATCACTTTTTTGGGGCAGGTCCGAGAACGTTCCTTATGCCTCATCTTTTTTTAAAACAGAAAAAGAAAAAGAAAATCATAATAATGGTAGAAAAGAGGTAACATTACCACTGGTTTGGTGAGACAGGCCAGAATGCATGAACTGAGACCATGATCCTAAGCTCATACCTCTCTCAAATGTGCTAAAAGCACAGTGTATCTGAAGCTGAGACCCAAGTTTGTACCCAGAGCCACACGATGACATTTGACAGTCAGTGAACACACACTTGTATCAATCAGCAATTAAACCATCAGCTTTTGAGTCAAAGTCTTACAATCAGTTAAAGGCAAAACTTGGAACTCTTCATAGCACAATGAGACTGTTCTCTTTGCTTCATGAAAAAATACTTATTGCTGTGCCTTAAAATGCTTAAAAATATCCATCCTGTTGACCTAATTACTCTTGCTTGCAGCTCAGTACTAATACAATTCAAGTCTCAGTGTTCTGTTCCCAGCTTCAGCTCCTTCCTCTCTAACTTACAGACATTACCTCACCTCAGGCAAGCTAAAATGTAGTACATCCTATTAGAACAGAAATCCAGCTGGTTTATAGATAAAATGGAGCTGTATCTAATAGTCTGCATACTACACAATGCACATAAGTGTCCTCAATTTAACACACCAGAAAATATGCCCTTTTAGTGCTGTACTTCCTTATTATGTACAGTCTTTTCTCCACCATTTCTTGTTTATTAATGTATCTTCTTCCTGATTTTTCCTTTCCTTTTGAGTTCTCACCAGAGCATATCTGGAAATGGTTGCACTGGGAAAAAACAAATGCTGTGTACCCAAAGCCACTGTTAGATAAGTCTCTAAAAAACTGCACACGCTATAGAGATATTACAGATGTTTATTACTGCCCTTGCAGATGAGCTGGCACTAACATCTGTTTGGGTGCTCTCTTTTCAACAAAACAAATAAATAATACACTCCTCTATCTCAAACAGATGCTACAAGCAGCTTAAACTAAAGCATATGACTTTGCACTGCAGTGGATGAGGAACATTTATATGATGTTTCAAAAGGCTTAGCTATGAAGTCACTAATTTCTAACTGAAAGCATGGCAACATTCTCAACCATAAAGCTGCCCATGGATTTTCATTTGTCCGTGGCCAAGTTTGCATTTCAAATGTCAAAATTTTCACAAACTTGCTTATTTTTCCAAGGCAAATCTCAGAATATAATATTGGATGAATGCATGAAGTATGTGTTCAGTCAGTCCTCCAGTAGAATCTATTTCTGAGCACACAAAGAAAAGGATGACTATAGGAAAGCAGAAAAAAATCAACAGATTTAAATAAAAAATTTAAGGTAGAAAAGCAGTATTTGCAGAAGTCATTGGTGTTTTAAGTTCTCTCCTGTTGAGGTTTCAGCTCATGCTGTCTGTGGTCATCTCAGTCATCTCTTATCTTCAAAAAATACAGTTCCAACAAAATTACTGCAAAGTTTGCACTACTGCCTTTTATCACACTTTAGGGATAGACTATATGGCTTTCAATGGCTTCATGATCCTGGATGAGATGCTCTTTCCCAAAAGCAGCCAAAATGGCTCAGAAAGCAATAGAGCACACGATAGAAGATGTTCTTATACAAGCAGGCATTCATTTGAGGAGATTAACCACTACACCATGAAACAATCCAGCCTTTTTAGGTGGTATTACCATCATATAAAGATAATTACATTTCCACTGTGCACATTCACTTCCCTATATCTTCATGCATCATTAGATGTTGCTGTAGCGCTCATAAGAACATGAAATCAATTTTGACAACACAGGTCAACATTCTCAAAGTGCAACTCAATAAATCCAACTTTATAATCCAATTCACAAGGGATGCAGGCCACACAGAATGCTGTGAGGAACAGACTGGTGAGGTCTTTAACCCCCTTGCTCTTTGGAAGGTATTGCCTTTCAAGAGAGACAGCATTAAAGGTCTTGTGATGGAAGTAAAAACTGCTTCAGAACAGATTCTGCCAGGATTTCACTATTTCTAGGAATTCTCCTTCAGCAAGCCACCCCTACCCCACCTATACAACATACAGGGGTATCCTGCCTTACAAGCTCATGGAAGCTTCTCAGCTAATGCCTGAATTCAAGGGCAAAGCAAGATCCTAGATTTAAACTGGTAAGCAAATACAGCTAAGGAACTCCATCTGACAGACACCAGCAGGAAATACCCCAAGGCAGATGCCAATTTCTCATCACAACTGTGGGTCCAACCCAGACCATTTCCTTTGCAACTCTCTTCCTTGCAACCACTCTTATGCTTTTGCATATACTTTCCTCTTCCATGCAGTTTCCAAGAGACAGGAAGACCCAAACCTGTCAGTCATATAACTGCTTTTCTCCCAAAGAAGGAAGTTCATTTTGCCACTAGTAAGAACATTAGGCAACCTATGGTTTCTCTCAGTAACACACCCCTGCTTTGTCCCCTTAGGAGCTGCTTTGCTCCTCTTCAAAGCACTCTCCACTAGAAGGTATTTGCTATGTGATATATTCAGTTAGTAGCAGAAGCTTCTGCTCATGAACTTCAGCACCTGTGCCAAAAGAGAAACCTTTCCAAAAGCTTCATGAACAGCTCTTTCTACCAAACATGCATCCTACCTAAAGAACATGTCAGAAGCAAAAGTAATCCTTTACAGCATGTGCAGTGATAAAGAACTGGAATGGTCTGCCTGGGGAGGTGGTGGAGTCACCATCCCTGGATGTGTTTAAAAAAAGACTGGATGTGGCACTTGGTGCCATGGTTTAGTTGAGGTGTTAGGGCAGGGTTGGACTCTATGATCTTGAAGGTCTCTTCCAACCTTGTGACTCTGTGATTCTGTGATTCAGTGACAGGTCCTGGTGCTCAGCAGCACTTCCCTGTTGGCAGTCTGTCACACAGAGATGAGCTATAAAGCCAGAGTGACCAATACCACCCCAGAAGGCCAGTCCAGCACCATCAAAAGGTGCAGTCTCACAGCTATCAGGTTCTGCCTGCCTCAGCAACCAGAACCAGAAATCTCAGCAGCCAGCTGAGGTACTGCTCCAGCAACAATTTCCTGCAGGAGAGGTTTCTGTCCAGGATTGGCAAAGCTGGCTGCTTGGCTCAGTGGTCTCAGCTGATCTCTGTTCAGTCAAGAATAAGCAGCTCTGTGCACATCCATGGCTTTTGAATGAAGGAAACCCATAATCTTCCCTTCCCCAGGCACACAGGAAGGAACTTTTGGAACAGGGATCCTATCAGTGGGGTTTTGATCCTTCTGTATCCTGCAGATTTTGCATGCTTGAGACCCAGTTTTATACTTCTTCATTACATAAGCACTGAAAATCCTGCAAGAAATCCGGACCCAGGAATCAATCTTCTGTTGACAAAGTAAAGCCAATCAAGGAAAGATCATCTCCATGTGTAATACTGAGAGGGAAATCATCCACACAAGGCAATCACTGCCAGTGTTGAAAAACAAAAATTTAAATCCTCTGAAAAAGGAGAAAAACTGATGCAGAAAGGCTTTTCAAAGATATGCCTTATACTGCTTCCTATACAGAGATGCCATTGATGTCAAGGGAGAGCAGAAGGATTTTTTCTTCCTTTTAAAAAATTTAAGTTGTGTAGTGCTGCTATAAAGAAGAACAAACAAAAACAAAAAACCTACTCCCTGATGGAGAAAAATCCTCAATAAAAACAGGAAATAAAACTTTGTCCTTTTTTTTCTATCAATGACAAAAGGATGACAGTAAGAACTTTTGTGTTTCACTATAAAGGCTTAATTATAAAGCCTTCATAAACTTTCAGTAACAGGTTCAAATAGAAATCTCAAGGGTGCAGTAATGTGGTATTTTCCAAGTGCTAAAACAGAGAGACAGACAGTGCAATCCAGTTTTCCTTTTTCCACCAGGTAATATAAGCAGCACTCATCAACTCAATACTGTGCAGCTTTTTTTTCCCCCTTGCTAAGTGTTCTTGAGAAATAAAATTTGCCTTAATCATGACTGATGTGAATTCATCTCAAAGTGCTCATTAGCCTATAAAGAAGATTTTGATGAGACAAAAAGTAGAAAAACAAACACTGAGTCAGGAAACCAAAGCATCCTGACAGTCCTACTGACAATAACTCCCCTGGGCTTAGGTCTTCTTCCTTGAAGAGAAATCTTCTGAATCATGGCACCAGTCATGACATGCAGCATTAATTGTGCTGAATGCCTCATACATGAAGATCACTGTGAATCCATATTCATCAAGAACAGTGAATTTCCAAACCAGTGTCATCATCTTCCTCTTGACTCCCAAGTATTCTCTGATTAAACTACAGCCAGAAAGAAGTAGATGTTTCTCCAAATTATGGTTGTCAGCAACCTCTAAGCACTCTCAGAAACATGAGGAGGCCATTTGCACAGGGAAACAGTGGAAGCAGATGAAGCCAGTGAGGTAAGTACCCTTAAATGCCTGAAAAGATCATCTGTCAGAAGCCTTAGTTTTGGAAAGGGCATGGCAGAAAGAAAAACAGCAGCAATGACAATGATCCAAAACATTTGAGAAAAAATTAAATTTGATACCTGCTGATTTTTCTGCTGTTGGTCCCTATTCTGAACCCTCTGTGGAAGAAAACCTAAAATTTACTGAATTCACAGCAACAAGTGTGAGAAGTTGGCAAGAAAAGCTACATTAAAGAAAGTGTCAGTAAAGAAAGGGAAACCATAGGAAAGTCTTCTGCAACTACAGAACAGCTAAGATTTCACACAGGAATAGCAAAACTGATAACCAGTTTTACTGTTTACATCAAAGAGGAGCTTTAATATCATAGATATGACATCTTCTAACTCATGAGTTTCCATAAATGCTTACATGTTTCCTTTATTTCTAACAGAAGAATCTAGAAATTCTATAGCAAAAATTTCTGCTGCAACATCCATGGTAAGTTGAAACTAGCATAAGAGGGCAGGGAAAACTTGATTAAATATTTTTGAAACAATAAACCATGCATCATCACCAAAGGGAGACGGTGACTTTATTCACTGAAAGTTACTTAAAATAATAGACTCAGACAAGGTGCTGGAAAAGGACTGGCTTAAAAACACAGCAGGGATAGCTGGTGTTGGGTGCAGGCAATGCAATGTAGTCAGAATGAATTTCTTTACCTGTTTCCACTGGGGTATGGGAGCAAGCCGGCCCTGCTCTCGTCTGCTGGATGGCTGGCTGTGAACACGTTCCTGGTAAGGCAGGACAGGTTGCTGCATGCAGGTTGTAGGAAAGGTAGGACCAAGGAGGAAAGATAAAATAGTGAAGGAAACTCAAAGAAAGCCATAGGAATGGAATACAGAATAAGACAGACAAACATTTAAGAAAAAAAAATAGGGTGGGGGGGAATTCATTTAGCAAGTAAAATATAAAAAGAAAAAAAAAATCAAAAAATGGAGAACTTCACATATTTTTGGATCTTTCCTTTAATTTCATTGTTTCTTCAAATCATTGGCTGAGTATGCCAGCCAATGTGTAGCAGCTGAAGAAACATTTTATTGTGTGGATAGACATCACCATTCTGATTATGTTACACTGCTAATGCTGATGTGTAGTGTGGCATAGACAAACTTGACCTGGCTTTCAAGCAGGTCAGGTCCCACTCACGATGTGGGAGCATGGCAGCACAGAGCTTGGCACAAGCTGTGGAGATGGACTCATGCAGCAGAGCAAGGACTCTGGCACTTAAACCACACTGAGCCTCATCCTGCTGACACTGCACTGCCAGCAGCAGCTTCAAGTGACTCAATCTAACTTCAAAGACAACTGCCCTGCAGTTGCAGCAGTTCAGATACCATCCTGGATAACAAACAGGCCTCACTTGGAATGACACAAACATCCTGATTGCCAAGAAACTCCCAGGCATTTATCTGCTGCACATATGTACATGTACAAAGCTTAATCACAGTTCACAAGAACAAACAGATACAACCTGATATGAAAATGTTCAAATCAGAAATCAAATGGTTGCTCTTAAACAGTATAAGCAGAACATTCCTGGAAAGCTTTTAAAGAGCAATAGTAGTTATAAAATAAATTAAATTGCTGGTAATATGTTTGTGAAAGATTACATAATGAGAGCAATAACAGAGAAACAGACTTTTTTAGGAAGCTCTTCTCCACCCTGTACTTGTAAATTTTAAGCTTTGGGTAAACTTCACTCTTCTCTAGCAGAGCCTCTGGAGTAGAAAAGCAACACCAGCATCCAGTCTTGAGGGCTGTGTGCTATCATTCATGGTTTTCCTCTACAATTCCAAAACAAAGGGGTTTATTATCCAACTCCTACCTGTCTTCGTAAGTTTGAGGATGGCACTGGTGCATTCTCTTCAAACTTGGCCAGCAGCTGGGTTGCCATGGACTTGACTTTGTTCTGATTCCCAATGGCAGCATCAATTCTCCTCTCTGTTAGGGCGCTCACCAGTGTGGGCCTTTCTTCTCTGTAGCTTCGTGGGAGGTCCTCCTAACAGTCAGTGACATCAAAATTTAACAAGATACAACCACATCACCTTTTCCTTTCTACTCCTTTGCTGTGAAAAGTCTCTCACGCTGTGAAAAGTATTTAACAGATAACAAATCTCTCAGCCTCACTTGAAAGCTCAGATTTAATTTCCTTTGGCAAGTCATCAAATGTTCTGTTAAACTTTACTGATCTTTTCAACCTTATTTGATACACTTACCTACCAAAAAGACCTCAGCTGAAACACCCCTGTGAAGGTGTTGACACAAACCAAAGGCTCATCTTCAAACAACAAACTCAAAGCACTGAATTTTAATTCACCTGTACCCATTTGTCTACAAATACTGAATTTGAAAGATTGCTTTATGGGGCATACTGGAAATGTATGCTTTTTGCACAAAGTTTAAATATGCATCAAGCTTCTGACAGTACTGCATGACTTTACTAAGAAGTTTTGAGTGTTGATGTCCTCATCAAACCATAGTAATTTGCAATTAAAACAAAATACCAGAGAACTGCAACATTTCATTTGTTGTGTAGCATTCTTTCATAAACATTAGTAAAATATTTGCACTAAAGATACCATGAAAGTGTAACTCCTGAAGAAGAATTAAATTTAATCTAAAATATCCTATATAAACTCTGCCTGGATACAAAAAACCTGAAAGAACTGAAGTGGGGAAAAAGGTACCTACCATTTATTTTGCTCCCTGACACCTCTCACTGTAATACTTACATCCTCAGATTGGCTGGTTTTTCTCCTCTTTCCTGCACCATCCAGTTCCTTTTCTTTTTTGTCCTGAAAACAGAAAGAGTAAGGGAAAGAACACAAAAATGAGTCTCATACCTTTCTTGGCTGAGGTAAGTGTCACCAGTGCACATAATCAGTTTCGTTGCAAAGCTTATTTAATTCCCCGTGCTTATTCTCCATTTGTTTAAGAAAAGAGGTTGTTTCTGTAGATACTCCTTAGGGAATCATTACCTTCAACTGGACAATTATTCAACACTTTCAAATCATTGAAAACTGAGCAAGTAGCTATGTTCCAAGAAAAAATGTATGCCCAAATACTACCTCAAGGCTAAGATTTTAAGACTGAAATACACCGCTGAGAGTACATACTACAGATGCAATTTTGCAGTCATAAATGTCATGTACTGTCCCATACCAAGAGCTGGTGAACACATGGTCTCTTGCAAACTAACTACACTAATAAACACCAACACCTGCATTTTTAGCACTGCTGCTTGGACAGCAGCCTGCCTGGACAGGGCTGTGCCTGGTTACCTTGGGAGTGCGCTTCCGAGAGATGCTCTGTCCCAGTTTGCTGAGGAAGGAGATGGGAGACTTGGTACTGGCAATCAGGGCAGCCTTTTCTTCTGCATTCAGGTCCAGGCTATCTGTTAGTGGAAACAGGCAGAACAAGGGAATGCCATGAAGTTTTTTTCTGTGCTGCTGTTATTAAATACACAACTGAAGGATTCACTGATTCTTTTTAACACAGCAGTCTTTTTCTTAAATTCTCTGTACAAAATGACTTATGTCTAGAATGAATCCCTTTCTCAGCTATCCTGCCTTTTCATTTTGCCCAAAGTAGTTCTTTCAGGGTTTATAACCACCCATAACAGATACTGTGTTTACTCTATTTACTTTTATATTTAAAGAGCATGATTTGAAGAACATGAATGTCAGTATTCCTTGAAAAGAGTTCAGAGTTTTAGAAGTAATACATTATACATACTATATTTTTAAAAGGCTATTAAACCAAATTTTTCCTCCTCAGAGAGATACATGTGAATTAAGATCATCAGTAATAAAGAGCTGTAACAACATTATCAATATTTAAAGGCTGGCCATATTGATTTGGGTTACGTAATTATATCTTTCAGTTCTGATCAAAGATGTTTTGTTCCTCATTGGCCTGAAGTCAGTCTCACCATTCACAGATGGTAAATATGTATNATCATCAGTAATAAAGAGCTGCAACAACATTATCAATATTTAAAGGCTGGCCATATTGATTTGGGTTACGTAATTATATCTTTCAGTTCTGATCAAAGATGTTTTGTTCCTCATTGGCCTGAAGTCAGTCTCACCATTCACAGATGGTAAATATGTATTAAACTCAGCTGGTGTTTTAAAATTACCTGTTCAACCACTACTAGCAAGGCACCTAACATTAGCTAAGACAAGCAAACAACAGTAAGAAAGCAGAAAACTTACCTAGTAGCGCTGATGTGAGTTTAGAACTTTTGAGGACACTATTGTATATTAACTCCTTATTTTGCTCCTGCTGCTGCTAACATGGTCTTTATCAGCACCAGTAACAAGTCAACATTTTGTAATGTAAAGCTACAGTGAGTGACTGCTCTATGTGCTCATGCAGGAGCAGCATGAAGGTAACTGAAGCACACACATTCACCCTGGAGCAGCCTTCAAATCTGACACAAGTGCCCCAAACTGCTTACCACTAGAGGGGATGGTGTCTTTGAACATCTCATAGAACTGTGTGAGGTACATCACCATGGACAGCTTATCTGGCTCTCCAACAGAGGCCATTTCCTTTCCAGTCATAATGGGAGATATTCCAAACTCTTTCTCAGCGATGTCAAAGGCTAGTTGGTTATTCTTCTCCACATTGTGCTCATCCAAGGAATCAAAGTCTCTGCAAAGGGCAAAAAGAGGCCTTGCACTGAATCAAGTCTAAACCAGTCTTCTGAAAGAACTCAAACATCCATCTTTTTATTTTTCAGTTGAAATATTAATTTTATTTGCCACCAACATGGCAAAGTTGATGCTACTTAATGACAGTGAACTTTGGCTCAAATATATTATTTTTAAATTTGTTTGCTCTTTCTAAAAACCTAGACTTTTCTTAAAAAGTGTTATCCTCTAAAATACATCTCCAGTTCCTCCTTTGCTGGAAGATTTTACATTTTCCCTGAAATAAAATCTTCTATGTGCTTGGAACTAAATTAAATCTTGACTTTTTGTCCTCTTTTTTCTTGTCTGATCCACATTTTTGTCCTGCTGGGTCTTTCCAAAACTTGTATAACTATATAAAAAGCTATAGTTTGTAGAGAGTTACATGAACCATTTTAAAAGCTGTTTGAACTCCCCACAAGCTACAAAGCTATTAAACAGTTTGTGTAGCTCAGGTTAACTCAAGTACACCAATTTAGAAGTAATTCAGTTCATATGGATTGGAGTAACTCCACAATTTTTCAGTATGTTTTACAGTGGATTATGTCTTCAAGTACAGCTCTAGAATTTACTTTTTCTGATGTCCCTCTGGGAAGTTGGAGGCATTGCAGACTAAAGTACCAGAGTCTTTGCTACCATCACTTTTTCCAGCCAGTGTTTTCCCATTTTAGAATCTGGGCACTGTTTTACCCAATATATCACTGAAGAGGACACCTCTGCCATTCACCCAACCAACAAGTCAGTGTGCAAACAGTAACAACCTCTCTATTTAGGCTGTGGGTCACTACTTCTAGAAAGAGCAGCCTGAAAGTCTTTAGTAAGAGTTGTTCTGTTAAACAGGAAATTTATAAAGGATCGTGCAGAGACTTGTTCACAAGAGATTTAACTGAAGCTATGAACTGTTCCTTACCCACTTCACACATAAAATCTGTCAGTCAATAATGCTTTCCAGTCAGTAGTAATTTGAAGCTTAATTCTGCCAAATCATCCAGAAGGGAAAATGACAACACACTTATTTACAAATTCATCAAGCTATCATGACCTTCCACTCTGCTAGTGAATCACTGGATGTTGGTTTCTATCAAGTTTAATTGAATTAATTTCAATCCATTTCTTCATAAATCACAAATGCACTGCATCCAACTCTATTATTAGTTCCAAACACCACTCATTTCCTGCTCTTCCCAGTTAATTGAAGCAGCCAGTTACTCACATTAAGTCTGGACGGTATCTGTGGATAATGGCACACAAAGCTAAGCCACTTTTCCATGACATTGTGAGATCTGTCACATTTACACCAGCATATCCATCAGTCTGCCTCTGGCACCAACTGAGCAATTTACTAGAGCGAGCTACAGACTCTGTAAAAAATATAGCACATTTCAAAATAAAAATGCACAACAGCTTAAATTCTAAATACAACACAAACCCCATGAATCAACAAGCAAAACCTTAATGTAAAAAACAAGCTCCTTCGACAATGGGTAATGGAGGACAGGATTCTTATTTTTTATTTTTTTTATAAATACTATCATATCTATTTTAAATCTAAGGAAGTATTTTTAATTTGCTGAAAAGTAATTATCTAAGTTGTAACTTGCCAGACTTTTCACCCTAGCCATTGTAAGAGAGCCCCAGGAAATATAAAACAGTTGCAAAGGCTTGTTAAATATGATCAAAAGGACATACAGTAGCAATGCTCTCTAAGCTCAGATATATTCTATTTCTAGAGGAAGAACTGCAAATGTACTTCTGTAACTTCTTCTCCCTTGAAAACGTTCCTTTAAAGCGCTGACCTATTCTGACCTTGGTTTACCAGAAGATCTGATGAGATTACAGACTAAAGGGACATGGCTGCAGGGCATAGAGCACAGACTACACAGCTATTCAGCAGTGAAAGGGAGGCTTAGCAGCAAAGAGCCACTCTGGGAATCCCAAAACACTGTCTGGGCATCCAAGACAAGGTGTGCAAAAGGAAAAGTCTGACATACCCCTCAGGGTAGAGACAAGTAGACAGATACTGAAATGCTTATCACAAGGCATCCAGCTCTCAGAATAATGCAAGCAAAGTGGGAAGATAAGTACATGAGAGACAAGATGAAGAACAGGAAGGCAGGAACATGCAAGACTGTACAAGCAATACCTTCAGTTATATTTGTAAGAGTTCTGAGTCTACTGTTAGAGTGAACTCAGTTCAGCCTTCTGCACTTTAAGCAAGGTCATTGTTAGAGATTAAGGAGGTGAAAAGAACTGCCTATACAAACAAATATTCTTAGAAAACTAACAGCATTATAAGGCAAGGGAAATTAGGCAAACAAAAATAAATTCCCACGCTAATGGAAGCTTGAAAAATTGTAAGCTCAGAATGTTGACAAAACAATTACTGGATAAATTTTCTAAATGCAGAGACTGGTTAAATAATACCCTACAGCCCTGCTGCTCTCTAGTTCCTGCACTGATCCAGCTCCAGAATACCAGAAGGAATAGGACAGCAGCCAGGCCTACCATTTCGAGTCAGCTTTGGTGTCCTGGAGTTCACAAAGTTCTCTATCTCCAGGTGAATGTCTTTCAAGTCTCCTGTATTATACAAGTGGCGTACCTAAAATGACACACAAAAACATTCAAGATGATCAATGTGCCATGTACCCCAGATGAACACAGAAATAACCAGAAGACAATACAGAGACATCTCAAGGTACAAAAAGGAAGATAAGTACATGTAGGTAGCAAAAATCCTACCCCAAGAACCTCACAACAGCAAGGATCAGCTCAGCAGTGCTGAACAGTCCAGCTGACTGCTGCTGCTCACTGGATACCAAATTGCAATGACTGACTGCTAGTCTGGATTATTACAAAGAAAATGCACATGCACACATAGAAAACACACATTTATAGGTTTCCTGTACCATTACATCACAGTTAAATTTATCAAAATGAAACATTCCTAAAAAGGAATTTGTTCAAGCACAAAAGTCTACTCTTGACTGATTCAACTGCCTTTCACTGCATCTTATACATACATAACTCTCTGCTCCCAAAACATTGGCACAGTTTTTCCTGAGGAAAGACACTACAGATTACAAGCCCTCAGCAGCACCACCCCTGACTGACCTGCTGTGGCCGCAGGAAGTTGACGTTGATGTTGGGATATCGGGTGGCAGGATCAATGCTGTAATGGCTGAAGTTTTTACTCACGTTCTCTGGGGTGGTCTGAGGCAGCAGCCTATAAATGCTTTCCCTTGGGAAAATAACACAAAAAAAAAAGTTTGGGGTTTTGTTTTGGGTCGTTTGTTTTGTTGAGGCTTTGTGGTGGTTTGGGGTTTTTTGTTTGTTTTGGCTGGTTTGAGGTTTTGTTCTGTTTTGTTTGGTTTTTTTTGAGAGATGCATCACTACTACTATGGCTAAGTAAACTCTGGAGAGATAAACATTCAAATCAGAAATCTAACCACTTCAGACACTGCATAGCTAAGAGTCAGCATAAGCATATTAAAATCTGCATTTTAATACAACTTCAGAATTCCAAAGGAGGGAAGAGAACAATACACTAAGCAAAACTGAAGGGGCTTCCCAGTACAATAAAAACACTGAGACATTGGAGGGGCTCAGGAAGAGGGGCCACCAAAGGGACTGGAGCACTTGCCCTGTGAGGAGAGGCCAAGAGAAAGGAGTTTGTTCAGCATGTGGAAGAGAAAGCTCAGGGAAGATCTTACTGCTGTCTGAAGTGGCTAATGGAAAGGTGATCAAGTCTGGCTTCAACAGCAATATTATTTTCCTCACTGTTTTTCTAAAATTCAAACAAATCGAATTTTATGTATGAATTGTGCCACTGCACAATTTTAGAAATTATACTGTGGTTCCTGATGGTCAGAAGTTGCAGTTGCTGAATTTTAAAACAGAACCTACAAACTGCTGCTTTTACTTACTCCATCTTCTCATCATTCAAGTTCTGATCTCCAAGAGAGCACCTTGAGTCACCAAAACAACATTCAGGCAAAGCTGATTAAAACATCAAGAACTCAATACTTCAAAAGAGACAAGATGCTGTTTGGCTTACATGAAACAAAGTGACCAAGGACAACATGAAAAATAGCAGGTCACAGCTTCCTTAAAAGGAAATAATAAAAAGTATTCTCAAGATAATAGGAGATGGCAAGAACTTTTGTATCTGGTACTTTCAAGGCACCTACATCTTCAGCTGGTTTGCCACTGAAGGGCTGGTGACAGTTTATCAGGCTCACTTTGTCTATGCAATGTCAATAAGCACCTAAAAAAAAGATTCCTCATCTAGTCTTTTAAAATTAGAACCAGGAATATTCTTACATTTTTTACTCCTCCATATACTTCAGCTTATCAACTCCTTTGAAATTTTTTTTCTTCAATTCAATTATACCCTCAAGCATTCTCTAAAAACAGTGAGAGTATGTATCTCCCATTCTGTCTACATATTTGTACTAAAAGAAACTGGAATGAATGATGTGATGTTGGAGGACTGGATTAGAACTGTAAATGTATTCACTTTCTCCATTACCTCTCTGCAAGAACTTCCAAAGGACTAGCTCCAAGTGACCAACTTCGTACCATCCAGGCAGAGTCCATTGCAGCCAAAAATCCCCTGGCTATTCCAGTTCCCATTGGCCAAAAGGGCTGATATTATAGGTTACCAAAAAAAAAAAAAAGAAGCAGAGAAAGGGAAAGCATCACTTAGGGAAAATTTTAAAGAAGCATCAAGTATATATTCAGGCAGTAATCTGCTGGGAAATTATAACTCAGTAATTAGCTTCAAGCTCCACTCCCACTGGCTTAGAGGAAACCAGATGTACAATGAACAGCTCATAAGTTCTCCCAAAGCCAGTGTCCCTCTATTTCCAACAATAATTCATAGCCTGGAGTGCCTTAACAGCTTCTCTTCAAGACAGTACTCCTTAACCAACTACAAAATGCTAATTATTGGCAGGCCTACATAAGGTTCTGTGGAGAGTCAACTCGTCCCAACAAGAAGCAGATGGAACAGACATAACTTCAGAAAAAGCCCTGCACACATTTTCTTAAGAGAGATCGTTACCACACTAAAAATTCTGCTTTCCCAACACTCCCACCCTTCCTTCAAACCTCCCACTTCATCCTGTGATAAACAGCAGCTTTCCCTACAGTGCACATCTTTCAGTGATGGGTGCAAAACTCTGAGCTCACCCCCCAGAAGCTGGGCACACACCTCGAGCAGGCTGTCCCCGACCAGTGCCACCAGGAGCTGGTGGCCGTTCTGCTCGCGCACCAGGGCCGCGTTCTCGGACGCGTACATGCACGTGAAGTCAAACATGGCCACGTCGGGCTGCCCGTAGTGGTTGATGGCAAAGTCCAGAGATGGCAGCTGCTGGTTAGTGGAGAAATCTGCTGCTTCCCTAGCATAGTTCAGCAAAGCCTCCTGGTCCACGTTCTCCCGTGAGAGCAACACCTCCGTGTCGGCGTGGTCCTGCCAAAACCAGCAAAGTAAAAGTGCTGTGGTCAAACCCACAGGTTTATTTTAAGATTGGGATATAGGGTAGTTGGCATTAAAATTCTGACAAATCCACTCATACAAATTTGCCTGCTAATTTCTTTCATTCCGATCTGTGTTAATGCTTCCAGGAGAAAATCTATAAATCTTTTATTGCAAACAGTAACCAGTCCTGCTTGCATTTCTGACTGCCAAAGGGCTAAGAAAATTTTGAGCATTTTTCATTCCCACAGAATGAGGGAAGTTCAACTAAGCTATCAAATGTTCTTTCAGCATATTTTATCTTAGCATGAACAAAACTTCCAAATCTACAAAGGGAGAAAAATTTGAAAAGGACAGGTTTTGTAACACTTGTCTGATGGTTTAAAATACTTCAGAAGGGCATTAATTGCCTTTTAGAACACAATTACATTCATGTTCTAAAATAACAGCTATATAAAAACATTATGTGATGGAGGAAAAGTACATTTTCATACTTTCACCTTACCAAAAGTTAATTGTCACCACAATTTTAGCTTACAGAGACTAGAGAAGAAGTTAATACCCACATGCCGTATCACTCCTTTATCCAGCAAGCTCTGCTTTTTGGCAGTCATGACAAAGTAGTGTGTATCATCTTTGTAGTAGACAATGTTCTCCAAGTCAATGCCTTGTGACAGAACAAAATACATGGTAGTGAAGGAACAAGTTAGGAGTTATGTGCAACAAAGTTCTACCAGAAGAAAGAAAATTGAAACTGCACGATTAAAAAAGTCAGAGGGAATGCCAAGCAACTTTCTCCCATGCTCTGGGTGACTTTAAAATCTGAATTGTCAACAAAACCACAAACAGTACATTTCACCTGCATAAAACTACCTCTTTTTAAAAATCCATTTATTATCACTCTAAAGTTTGCATTCAGATGTGAAAAGCAGAACTCTGGATTCACGACCTCTTCCCATTTAGGGTTCTGATTTTGTGAAAACTCTAAATTCTCCACTTCTGAACCAAAATGACACACATCTGCTTTGTAGAGCAGAACAGCTGCAAAAATAGGGAAGTCAGATTTCAGAGACAGCAATGACCGACTGCCTTGCACAAGGTGCTTGTTTCTTGATTAAACACACAAATCTGAGCTGCAAATTGTAATAATAAAGACAAATAGTTTTCAGTGGAAATCTGAGAAGTGCTGGCAAACCTGTGGCGTCTCGGAGATCCTGGAAGAACTTCTGGTTGAAGATGAAGGCCACGCCGCTGATCTCTTCTACTTTGGCTTCAGCTGTGGTGTTGCGGTTGATGAAGTTTGCTGTGATAGCAATTGCAAGTTTACCACGGAATTCCTTCCGGCGAAACCCTACAGGATAAAGGAAGGATAAAATTGCAATGCTGAAAACTGGACACACCTTCAGAGAAGGCTCAAGATGTCATGGACAGGTGCACTCACAAAGTAAAGAGAGAACAGGGAATTGATGAGTTATAAACTCCTCCACAGAGGAAAGAACAATTGCTTCATCAGAAAAGTAAGTGTTGTTTAGGGAAAAAGCTCCCCACCACCCTCTCTCTCACCTCTGTTCCCAAAGCTGCAATTTCCATTAAAAAAATATTAATATGGGATTCTCTGCTACACAGAATAACATTCAACACCTCAATTCCTACACCTGAAGGTAGGAGTGACACCACTACTCAGCTAAAGAAAAAGTGTAGGAAAAATTAGCCAGATCAAAAAACCTTATGTATTTATTAGTTTAGAGGAAGAAAACAAAGACCACCCATGTCTTTGCTACAAATGGATTTTTACATGGACTCCAATTACTTGTCAAGTGTCTTTCCAGATGTTGATTGGTATGTTAAAGGCCACTTTTGTTCTAACAAATTTAAGAATAAGTTCTGTTTGGAGGTGAATTATGGACACACCATTACCTTCTAAGGTGTTTCTCCTGCCATCCCCTCCAATGATTACTTCAAACTCATACTCAGACACTGGATGGGTTTTGGGGTGGACCAATGCACGCCAACCTATTCCTGTAGATAAACTCCAAGTTAATGACAATATAAATGGCAATAATAATAGAAAAAAATAGATAAAACCAGTTGTCACTATCAATAAATCCTTCAACACATGATCAGTCAAGAAACCCTGCAGGACAGCTACATTGATGACAGGGCTATTCCTGAATGGTGCAGCTATTCCACGTGACTCAGAGGCAGACACAGTTCTGCTCAAATTCTCTTAGCTCCTTTAAGGGCCACTACAAACTTCTCTATGCAATTAATAAAAGGTCAAAAAATAAGTAAGCTACATTCCTGTGGTGATCAGAGAACAGGTTTCACAGTGATACTAAAAGCATAACAAGGATCATTCACCAATATGAACAAGGATCATTCACCAATATAAATATCCTCAGTGAATGCAAAGAAAGGAGTTGTTTAAAAATGTTACCAGAATGTTATGTAATAGGCTTAAGTATTTTAGAAGCAATTATAATTTACCATGTCTTGGTCTATTTCTGTGTAGTCCTTCTGGTGACTTTGTTTCATACAGTAACTAATTTGGATTTGTCACTAGAAAAAACAAATCCTACTAAGAATCCAAGCAAAAATGGATTAATAACTATTCTTATTAATGGAGCACGAGGAAAGGACTTAACATCATAAGCAGAGTTAAGGAGGAGGAGCCTGTGTATCCTACAACAACTTCCCCCTCTTCTACTGCCCATTTCAGTGCTACTTGCTTTCATTCTCCTGGTCCTCTGGAGGGTAAACGAGTCCCCGAAACTCCACATTGACATGGATCTCTATTCCCAAGATCAAGGCAACCTTCAACAGGATGAGCTGGAGCTGACGGATACCTGCAAAAAAAAGGCAGATGATGAAAGAAAGGAAAAAGGAAAAAGGAAAAAGGAAAAAGGAAAAAGGAAAAAGGAAAAAGGAAAAAGGAAAAAGGAAAAAGGAAAAAGGAAAAAGGAAAAAGGAAAAAGGAAAAAGGAAAAAGGAAAAAGGAAAAAGGAAAAAGGAAAAAGGAAAAAGGAAAAAGGAAAAAGGAAAAAGGAAAAAGGAAAAAGGAAAAAGGAAAAAGGAAAAAGGAAAAAGGAAAAAGGAAAAAGGAAAAAGGAAAAAGGAAAAAGGAAAAAGGAAAAAGGAAAAAGGAAAAAGGAAAAAGGAAAAAGGAAAAAGGAAAAAGGAAAAAGGAAAAAGGAAAAAGGAAAAAGGAAAAAGGAAAAAGGAAAAAGGAAAAAGGAAAAAGGAAAAAGGAAAAAGGAAAAAGGAAAAAGGAAAAAGGAAAAAGGAAAAAGGAAAAAGGAAAAAGGAAAAAGGAAAAAGGNGGAAAAGGGAAAAGGGAAAAGGGAAAAGGGAAAAGGGAAAAGGGAAAAGGGAAAAGGGAAAAGGGAAAAGGGAAAAAGGACAAGTGCCTGTGTGTGTGTAACATTACTGATACCCTGACTTAAAGGGCAGTTGCTACTTTCTTCTTCCCCACGGTGTTCCCAGCACTTCATCCAAACACCACTGGTGTGTGATATCACAGCATGCTAAGAAAATTCGATACAGCTGAAAACCCAACCCTTTTCAAAGAATAAAAAGTAATTTTTTGATGTTTCAGTCCCCTAATCAGCAACAAGGGAAACAACCAGGACATGAATTGCAGGCCAGGGAGGGAAGGCAGCACAGGCAGGACTGCACTTGTCACAGATGGCAAAGAGCCACTGGATCAGCCTGACCTGCTCCTCCATCCCAACACCTCTGGGTTAGTGAGGGCATGGGAAGCTTCTCACCATCTCTTTCCTCTTCAGGTAACTTTGGCAATGAGAATGAAAATTACAGTGTGCAAACTCAATAAATTTGAAGGAAAACACCTTACTGCCATGTTTCAGATACTGAAATGAAAAAATCCTTCACCTAAACAGTAAATTTTAGTTGTGCTGATACACAAAAAAGACAAAATGCATGAAGACTGAAAGAATAAAAATGAAAAGAAATTAGAAGGAAAAAGCAATCTGCAAGACTGAAGTCATGAAGATCTTCCGTTTTACCATTTGTTGCCAAATTGGAAAAAAAAAAAAAAAAAGAGAGCACAGACTGGTGGGCACCACCTGGCTGTGCCATGTACAGTCAATTTTGGGGAAGAAAAAAGAAAAGTAACTCCTGCTCCACCAAAGCATTCAGCTTTCAAAGCAGACTGATTTAACAGAATTCAAAAATCATTAAGATTATTCTCAATGTTAACACATAAACATCTATTTAATCAAAACGTATCTTCATCACTCTTCTGAAAATTAACAAAGCCAAAATCATTCCTCCTTTCTCCACACTGAAATTCACAAGAATGTTCAAAAGCATGTACTAATTTTTCTTTACAAGTTGCTCAAGAGAAACAGAATAATGTGGCAGCTGCAGGAACGTATCAGCAAAAAATAGAAAAATTATCCATTAGAAAAAAAAAAAGTTTGAGCTTTAAGTGTACTTTTCAGTGTAGGAAGAAGGAACTAGGAATGTCTAAGAGATGACAGATAAACACTGCATGTGTTTATGTCATGAGTAGCCCAGAATGCACGATGCAAAGGTAATGCTGAATGTTATGGCACACCATGACAACTGGAGAGCAGGGACTGGTGTAGGCTAAATTTCCATAACTCCACACCTCCTTCCCCCCAGGAAGCAGCAGTGCTGCTGTGCCAGCCCTGGCTGTACTTACTGATATGGTCTATGGATCCTGCACAGAATTTCCCGTAGAACTTTTTGGCGCCAAGGCCCCTCAGGTCGTGGATGGTGAATGGCCACAGATGCAGCACGTTATTGCGGGAAAAGGCATCCCTCTTCTCTATGACCACCACCTTTGCTCCCAGGAATGACAGGTCGATGGCTGTACGAAGGCCACAGGGTCCAGCCCCAATGATCAGACACTGTAAAATAAACCAGCACAGAGTAACTGCACAGTCCTTGGAGGAAATGGATATTTCTGCTGCAGCTTCCGAGCATCCCGCGGCTCTCAGGGATAAGTGCTCTTTGTCTGAAACATAAGCTGAAATTTCAGATCAGTCTTTATATTTCTACCTGCCAAGTTATACCACTGATAAGCAGAAACCATGACCTGAAAATGAAGTATATTGCAGAGCAGTGAAAAGACTCAGGAAGCAGGCAAGTAAAACTGTGTGCTTGCAACCATTGCTCTAAGAAGAGCTGCCAAGTCATACACTCCAAGCTATACAAGTACCTGGAAAACAACAATATTTCTGAAGGCTTCTCCCTCCCACACTCCTTGTTTTTTTTTTCTTAAAACAAAACAAAACAAACCCAAAACAACCCCCAGAAAACTAAAACAAAACCAATGACAAGTTTTCCTCTCATCTTCCAAACCCTGAGCTGGCCTTTCTTAAGAAAATCTTCAGTAGCATTGCAACAGCTAGAGCAGATAAACACAAGACACTAATGTTTTCATAAACACCATCATTTAGAATAACAGAATAACACAGAATAGCCAAGTCAGAGCACTCCAAATTATGCCTTTGTTAGTGCTTTGGTGATTCTACTACTGCAGCAAAGGAGCCTTCAGGGAAGTGAACATGACGTAAACACAAACTTTGTGTGACCAGACACATTTCTCTAACCCTACCTTTGTCCCATGAAAGCTCTCTTTCTCTTATCTTTTTCCACTCTACTCACAGACACCATCAGACACTAATAAACAGCTTGAGAATGTAAAGTATGTGTGTGTCTAGCACTGAGTACCTTCTGATACAGCAAAATAATTTGATTAAAAACCCAAGATAGTCAGGAGACACTTCTTACCCACAGAAGCCGAGGTCCAGAGAGAAAGTGTTGGTATGTGCAGACATACAAATACAGTACACAGTCCAATCTGTCGTATCATTATTGTACTTTGATTTCTACTGAGTAAACCAGAGACACAGAATAAAGACCTTGTTACAGAGCTGGCTGCTGAATGCTGCATGCCTTTTCCAGAGAAATTCTTTTAAATATGCCAAAATTTAACCATGAGCCAGTGTTCTGATAAACAACTAATCCCAAAAAGCAAAACCTTAGTGTTCAGTGGTGTCCTGTCATCCCCATCTCACAATTTTTGACAGGCTGCCACGTTCTCACCACTTATTCACTGGGCCATAAACTCTGAAAGCACCATGAAACTGCAAATGTAGAGCCTGAATGATGGAAAACCAATACAAGTTACAGCAGGGATGACACAGCTATTGACATGCAAATTCCACGTAGGACTACTGAGTAAGATAAGAAGTCACATAAATCTGAGGGCAGGGATCCAAGTATAGAGGAAAGGTAATAATAACACCACTGCTTCTTTAGTGGCTTCAGGAATCTGAAAGCATTTGGAACAAAAGGCACACCCAACCTCTGAGTAATAAATACCTAAATAAAACTGTATCTTGAACAGGTGTCCATCTTGTAATTTGATATAAGGAATCCTCAATTAGGATCTACTATATTCTTCCAATTTAATATGGCTTTCTTTGTAGCTAAGTGCAACTCCCAAACACCACCTTGTCTTTCTTTTTTTAAACTTTTCAGAAAATTAGCTCAGTATGTCATACTTATCCAGGTAATAACTTTGCTTGGCTGCCAACTACAATCTTCAAAGAGCCTGGATTTAAATAAGCAACAAGAACACACTGAATCGGGTGACTTTGTTGACAAATTCTTTGACAAATTTCCACATACAAAATATTTATGATGGAGTACACAACAGCACTTTGTTGTAATTGTACTAAAAATCAGACTATTCAAACTCAGGTTTCATGAAATTATAAACTAGTTTTAGTTTCAGTTTACTGCAATTTTGTCACAGGAACTTAAAGTTTTGTCCTCTCCATCCTTCCTCTATCCATCCATCATAGTAGGATGTGGTTAAAAGCATTTAGGTTATGTCTAGCTGTTCTGAATGTAAAACACTTAGGTAAGGAATTTATGGTCAAAGTTGCCTTCTTTTCAATATTATTGCAAAAACATTAAATTGTTACAAAACATAAATTCTAAGCACAATTAAAAAGAGAAAAGATTCTTTTCCAGCTCTAATACTTCATAAAAACCCAACTTCTGATACTCTCAGTCAGCAATAACTCCATGACATGCCAAGTACAGCCAAATAAAGGCAGCTACTGTTATTCCTTGTTCCCTTTCCCCTCAGTGACTCCAAGCAATTGCTGCAACTCCCTGCACTGAAGCTGTCTCACCCTTCAAAAACACTTCTTGCTCAAGATCTTTCAGACAGATTATATTAAGTTTCCAGTAACAATGCCATGGTAATGGAACATCAAATGCAAACTGAAATGCTGTATTCTCTGTATAACCAATGAAGAGAGAACACCAATTGTAACTATTTACATTTGAACCAACAATCACGTCCTAGACGCTTTCTAGAACTCTGATTATCTGAATTCTGGTTAGCCTGGATGCTGGCCATGTGCACAAACTGCCCAACTCCAGGCACAGCACCTCATCCCTGAACAATTTTTAAATGGGCAATTAAGAGCTATCATACAAAGTATGAAAACTTCAGAACTGGTTTATGTTCAAGTGTACAGAAGCCAGGCTTCCTAAAGAAATGACTGACCTCTGTTCTGACATGGATAAAACCCTAATCTTTATTTTAAATTCTATCATCTCCACATGCCCACTTAAATTTCTGTATCTTTTAATCAGCAGTTTGCAAATTCCATTAAACATTAGGAATATAAAGCTAAGTGAGTTAGGTAACATCAAATCAGAAATTACTCAGTTCTCAAAAGGCCTCTGCTTTGAACAGCTATGATTACCTCTTAGGAACTACATTTAAACATTTAATGGCAGATACTATTTGGACAGGTAACAAGAAATTAATAGAAACATATATGAAAAGATAAGAGGAATACATAGTGAAGTTTAGCTTAAAAAATATATCCACTGCAGTCATTGCCCACTGCCATCACTGTGACCCTTCACAGCAACACCAGCACGTTCTGAGGTTTCTGTCTCATCATTCAATGAGGGACAGTCCCCATGACCTCATGAGCCTCTCTGTTTATCTCACCACCACCCCACCACATGCTACTTCTACAGTCACTCTCTTGATCCCAGTTCTCCAATTCCATTCTCACTCTCTGTAACTGGCTTTGGTGTATGAAATAGGTTCAGCTTTTGGATGATACAAAATCCCTAGCAAACTCTTCAGTCAAACATCACTCTCAGGATGCTTTACTCCTTTTATCCACTTTATAACTGTACTTTAAGAGATGTTTTAGAGATATTTTAAAGATGTTTCAAAGCACATCCCTTTCTGATGACTTTTGAACCTCAGTACTCCTCTGGGTCTCTAGTTATTCTTTCAGAACACCACCTGAAGGAGTCTCATTTCTTTCATTTCTCTCATTCCTTCCTCTCACTGCCAACCTCCCAGGGGGCTTCACCCATGATCTCATGTGTGATCTTCCTCTGTAAACTGTCTTTGCATCACCTCATTCAGAGACACTGGTTCAATCAGCTTTGTCAGAGCTGTCAGTTCACAAAACTTCTCCAACTCAAGAGCCAGCTACTTTTTGGCCAAGCTAAAATCTCTACCTTTCTGAGGAAGATTTCCCCGTGCCTGCCTAGTTGTTAATCCAAGCCCAACAAAACCAAATGGAGCTCTAATGTCCTTCTAAACTCAGTTCACCACTTCTCATCAATATAGATGTCACACTCGATTTTCTGAATGCCTTTCATAGCTGGATGTCACCCTCCATTCACATCTGTTTTTTCATATGCTCTCACAATCAAGCACTATCCACTTACCTGCCCATTAAATCCCTTCTTTAATGTTTTACCTGTATTATTGAATCCACCTTTTTCACAGTGTTAACAAATACAGTCAAAGCCTAGATGCAAAAATCACTCTTATAGTCTATTACACAAATAAATTAAAAACCTCTACATCTTGCTCCCTTCATCTCTTTGTCATAAAAACATAAACCACCTATCTTCATTTCACAGACTTAAACACCCTAGTTCAGTTCAACCCATTAAGCTTCATTCAAAGTAAGAGCAATTCCTGAATCTAATGAATGCACAGGGCAATCAATTTTGCAGAAAATTTAGAATTTTTCCCATGATGCTCATAGTGCTTGCAAGGCTTATTCCTAAGCATACACAAAACCTACTACATTTATCTTCTGGTAAAGCCTTCCTTTCTTATGTTGCCTGAAAAATGTAAACTTTAACAGTTGGATTTTTGGGATGTTGAAGCTACTTGCCCTCTGTGACTATCAACACTGTGAAATTGTTTGATTTTCAGAATGTTACTATAGTAATTCATTATAAATGAATGAGTTTATAATAAATGAGTTTACCAAGTGTTACTATTATAAATGCCCCCATGCATATGAAAATGATGACTGGAAAGCAAAACAAAATTAACAATTAAGAAACTAACATAGCTTTCTAATATCCAGTTGGGGGAAAATATAAGTCCACAGATCTGAAATTAAATTCTCTAAACAAGATACATTTCTCCCTCAATTCTATACTGAGGAATTAGTCATTAATTCTTCCAATTAAAGTATTTCCTTCTCTCAAAAGGTCACTATTCAAGAGAAAGAGCAGCATCTATTGTCCTCAATGAAGGAAGACAGAATCCTGTTCTAATTTTATTCTATTGTGCACTGTCTTTTTTGAAAAAAG
>VZTT01008757.1:0-12038 GCA_013400855.1 Buphagus erythrorhynchus
CCAAACTTCTTAATAGTTTGAGGGGTTTTTTTAAAATTGATGCTGAAAGCTATTTTGGCACTGTCTTGCTATTGCAGTGAGGTGTAATGTGTGCTGCTCTACAAGCAGGTCACTGTAGCTAATTTTCTCTAGTACTTTTCTTTGGTACTGACAGCATCCCTCATTACTTTCTTTATCGGTACATTTAAATACCCTTGTAGCACCATTAAGTTTGAAATGGCTTTATTCTTTGTTCAGCAATATTTGTGTTTAACATATTTTCTCAGCCCACCCTGCAAGATTCCTTTCAACAGATGTTATGGTGCAGTTGAAGGAACGTGAACCAAATTGTAGGTAATGGTCCATGCTTATTTGTTTTGTGTAAGCTGTGGTTTCTATAGCTACTGTACATCTGCTTCATGCCATTTGCTGATCACTTTCTGTAGTTGTCTCAGTCTAGATATTTAAAGCACACTGTACTGATTCTGCTCAGCACAGCAATCTGACATTGGCTCGATATGTGAACCAAGCTACAAATTTGGAAACATTTGAAAACAGCTGTTAAGTCCACATATTCATTCTCTGTCTACTGCTGGCACAATGGCCACCTAACCAAGAACTGAAACACTGGTCCAATCTCAGCAAAAGACTTGAAAGCACAACTGACATTGGGGGCAATTAGGCATGGCTTTAAATTGGTGGGTAAATTGGGCTCCAGAGTGGAAACCCAGAGGTAGAGACAATAAATACCTCTCTATTTTGCATTTTCACCAAAAATAGGAAACATTCCTGGATGATAGATATCATTCTGTTAAGGCTGATGAAATTACCTGAGAGTTGCACCAAAGATAAAAGTAACTTACTGTTTTGCTACTGAAGTCTTTCCTTCTGACATAGAAGCAGAGTAGAAACATCTTGGCCTTTCAAACTTTGACTTCATTGAAGGATTTCCTCTTCTGTCCTGAAAACTCTGCTTCTTGCTATGAAAATAATGCCATTTGGTTAAAACCCTGTGGTTAAAGAGTGACAGTAAGTGAGAATTTTGCAAATTTTACATCATTTGTGTATGGTTTTTTTTCCTGACACCCTCTACCAGATATACCAGCTGTTTTATGTGGATTTATTTGTTAGTGTGAATTTGGTTTTCTCAGTGTGTAAGAGATGCAAAGAACTGCATTGATCCACTCTGCCCACATAGCCTACTTTCCAAAAGAAGTTGGGCTTACATGATCTGTTTTTCAGGTCTTGTTTTACAATTGCTCATCTGTCAGCTAATTTCAGCTATATTTGACCAAAAGGGTAGAGATCTCAAAGGTATTATAGGCTGTAAACTAATTCTCCCTGGCTCCATTTCCCCCTGTAAAACAGCCAGATTAGCTCCTGCAGTGATGAAAAGGCTCAGCTGTATTGTTGGACAGCAGAGTCCACCTGGGAGACAGCCTCTGGAAACAGGACCTCTGAAGTGCTGCAACACATGGATATGCCACTTCATAGAACCAGATAGAAAAAACTGTTGCTTCAGCTTTCCTGGTAAAAACTTAGGATTGGTATTAATTTTCAGCATTTTTTTCACAGAATTTTAAGGTGTTTTTGGTCTTGATGACAAAAAAATGACACTCAAATCAGTTACAGTGCACAAAAATTTATCTCTATATAATTAATAAGCTCACTTATTTAAAATATAAGAAGGTATCCAGCACACTAATTGCCTTCAGCAAGTCATGTAGTAATGCACTGGGTTTTATTAGTTCATAATACTGGACATTCTGTCATAATCTGATGTTATGGATTTTCTACAAAAAATTGATGAGAACAAATGTTCCCTTTCTCTCCTTTCAATTCTTCTTGAATATTAGATACTACCCATGCTTTTTCTCAGATTCTGTATTTTTTAAGGAAGAAATGAATGCTTATTGTATATCAGAAGTTGTAGCTCTAAGATAAATGTAAATTAGACCTATTGGAAAAAGAGAAGTCAGATTCTTTACTCTGAGAAGAGTGTGAAAATCAGCAAAAAGAAAAACTTACTGAGACCTTACTTCCAGGGTAGAAGGGATTTTCTATGACTAAGTATGAATATTTTAATAATTAAATGGTTGAGTTTAAGCTAAGTATGACCTAAGCAAGAAAAGCTCAGACTCTTTGAGCCAGACTAGAGGCATTCAGGCTTGTTTTGCTCGCACAATGCATCACTGTGGGTCAGAGTTTGCTCTATACACACTGCTGTAGCAAAGTATATTACTAGTTTTCCCCAGTTTGCTCAAAAAAAAAACAACTTTAATTTTCCAGTTCCAGAAGAAGTGTCCATGGCTCTGTGCCAGCAGTTCATGACATTGATGTGGCAATAAAATGTCTATTGTGCTTCTGGCAGGAACTTCTTGCCCTCCAGGATGCAGGGAGCTGGTGGCTGCAAAGGGAAGATAAAGCTATGCTGTGGCAGAGGTGGCTGGGAGGTGGCTCCACAGGCCACAGCAGGGCAGCATCAGCTGGGCAGGAGATGAGTGACTGCCTCCTCCTCCTCCTCCTGGCTGGGGTGTTGGGCATGGAGAGCTTGGGCACTGGGTCAGGAATGATGCTGCTGCTGCTGCCAAGCTGTGTGCTCCCCTCAGGAGCATGGGCAGCTTGGAGTCATTGGCCAAGTACAGGCACTAATGGGGTTCCTCTCCAAACACAGCCCGACCCAGTTATTGTCCTGTTTGCTGTTCCAGGAGAAGGAATGCTAAATGAGACTAATGTGCACTTGTCAACCAGTGCGTGGTTCGATATGGCAGATCAGAAAAAGGGGTGGGTACTGCCGATAAAAGAGTATTTGCTACACGAAGCAGCAACATTGACCTGGACATGTGGATCAGATTTAATATTCAGTCTTTCATTTTTCTCCTCCTTTAGCATCATTGCTTCTAATCGTAATATATTACCAGTTAGCCCAATATGACAAGGTGTTAAGTTAGGCAAAAAACAATATTTGTGAGTTGGGTTTTTTATTTCCTTGGATGCACAGAAAATCAGGGACATCATAGCTATTGTAAGAATAAAATGCATCCCGATGTTATAGTGGCACGACCTGATTTTATGGCACTCTCTAAACCAGAAAACAAGTGAGGTCTCTTTATATAAGCAAATATTATTCAAGAATCTGAAGGAAAAGTTTTTTATTTCTTGTACATAACTAAAGGATTTAAAGTAATTGCTGAGAGGTGTCTGCTTACTGAATTCCTAACCTCACTTAAAGATTCAACCAGTCTGATTTTTTTTTTTTGCTTCTAGTTTTTACAATATTTTACAGAGTATATAATTACAGTTTTATAGACAAATGATACAGACTGTATCTGTTTTATGATGTATAAAAAAAAAAAAAGGTATACTACATTTATATAAAATTCTTCTTCCAGTGCTGAGCTAACCTTTTTTACTTTCCCTGCAGCCAGAGAGGCAATGATTCAAAGCATGAACAGACTTAAATGCATTTACTTCAAGTGAAGGGTTATGACCTGGTTTAACTATGTCCTGGAGACTAGTTTGACTGGCAAGCATGTCAGAGTTTGCAGGGTTGGTGCCTTAATCCTTCAGGCCTTTCAGTGATATCTGACACTGTATTCACTCTGTCAAGGTTAATAAATGGTCCAGTGGGTGATTATCTTTAAATACTATAGCCATTGAGAGTGAATTATTGATGGACGTTACCTCACGTCTTTGAAGGTAGCTTTTGCTTCTATTACATTAAAAAATAAACAAAATAACAGATGGATACCATCTTTTTTTGTCAAATAAAAACAAGGGAATTGAATATTGCATATAATTAAATGTGAATGCTAGTCTGCATTAGAACACTATTTTTTGTCATTTTTTTATTCTTATATTTGATTTTTCAATTAAATCAATGCATTTTTTTCTAAAAAAAGGGAAAGAAAGACACTTTTTCCTTTTGTGAATAATTTGATGAATTAAACTTCAGAAAATGTTGCATAGCTTAATCTTAAAATATTGTCTGTCTGGCGCAAAGTGGGAAGTTTCCTTAAGAGGGTGATTTTTCTTCCCCTCGTGTGTTTGGAAGAGAGTAACCTGGGACTTAAGTGGCCACAAACACAGAGGAACATTGGAGAAAAGAAAAAAATCTCTTTTTTATTATCTGTGAGAAATAAGGAAATGGTTTGAAGCAGTCAAAATTTCTACCTTTACCTAATTTAGGAATACAGAGAAGGATCCAAAACCCCTTGTCCTAGCAGCAGAACTAATTGCCTCCTTGCTTGACTGAAGGAGGAAAGTGAAGAGCTTCTCAGTTATTTTTGAAAACAGCTTACCTACTGAGCACCAAACCTGGCTGATAAGAAAACGGGGAAGGAGAGCCCCTCCACTTTTTGGAGCTCACATGCCTGACTCAGAAAAATGCCTGTGGAGAAAAGTGTAGCTTCACACCACACACCTTCCTTCCTAGCGTGTGGCTGCAGGCACAGCAGTCAGCCCCAGCCCGGGTTAACTCCCACCTCTTCTGCAGCAGGCAGAGAGAGGCTGGAGCACGAGTGAGGCACTGAGCTCTGTGTGGAAATGCTGAACACCCAGCATGATGGGGTTTGCACACAATTAGTGGGAAGGCTAGGGAGAGTACCCAGCTCTATATTAGCCATGGCATCAGGCCAATCATGTCTGTGCTTTCATGGCCCCAGGGACTTTGCATCCCTTCCCAAGCCTCTCTGAACCTCTTGAGCACTTCATGCTCTCTACTGTACACTAGAACATACTGTCTCTGGACATGATATGGATGTCTGCTGCTCTGGGAAAATGCACTTCATGATTTTGTACTAGAAGTACTGCTCCTTAGCACAGTGTAGAGGATTTAGAATTATGTTTCTGTATTTTGGATACCTACTCAGGAAGAATTGTCCAACAAGGAACAGCGTGAGTACCGTTAGATAGAGAAATTTCCCCTTCCTCTCCTGCCAGAAGCAGAGCAAACCCATGCTGCTTTTATCCATTGAAGAACTCAAGGCTTGCCTTTCTGTCTTCCCAGCCTCCCTGAGACCATTGATCATTTTTAGTGCATGTCACATGTACGTCATTTGTGAAGCACTGAAACAAACTCTGGCATTCAGATTCAGAAGCTGCTGTAGCTGGGGTTTCTGCTTCCAAAACCTGCCCTCCTCAGTTGCTCTGAGGGACCACCTATCTCCTTCAAAGTGGGCTGAAGATGGAGAGGCATGTAAGGAATGCTGAACTGTCAAATCATTTCGCTCCTCAATTCATTCCTGGATGCCTGCAGCAACACTACATATAATCTAGGATTTTGGGGTTTGCCTTTTTCTTATAATTTTGAGCTAATTTCTGAATCAAAGAAGTTAGTTCTCTCAAAAAGAAAATCCACGAACAGACCATTTAATTCCACAGTCTAACCCAGGCCAGAGCATTTGTGTGTAAATCACACCAAGCTTGGCTCCATTCACACATGATAGTCTTGTTACATCATCCCAGCAAGCACTGGGAATCTGCTGATGTGGAAATCATCAGAGTATGGGGACCAAAGGACAATCAGACAGGACAGAAGCATGGAAAATTTAATTCCAGAGATGTATAACTGTATCTATAGATAAAGAGATAGAGAGAGTTCTCTGTGTGTATATATTAATAGCCACAGGAATAAGCAGATTGTTTTTATGAGGGGGCTGTACATCAAGCACAATTTTCCATTTACATGATGAAGAGGTGCATGTTTGCAGTAAGGCTGTATTAAAAAATCTGGGTACTATGATGCTGTTCCAATACAGGGGGCTGAGAAATGGGCAGCAACTGCTTTGTCCTCAGCTCTTCTCCTGCTACTGCATTATATACAGAGAGCAGTTGCTGGTCACTCCATCTGCCTGCTTCCCTGATTAATGAACAGATGGTCAGGACTTGAACCTACTGCTTATGCTTGGACCAGTGATCACAGGACTTGGTGTTGCCATATTTCAGGTGTTTTCCATTGAAAAGCAGCTGTTGGGACTCAGTGCTAGTGGGGCACCCAGGGAAGACTTGATGAAATGGTTGGGCAGAGCGGCGTGGTCCCTCTGTTCTAGCAGCAGCCAGTCCCGAACAGTCAGGACACCACCCACCCTGTATCCTGTAACCTGTACCCTGGTCTGGCCTGAGAACAAGCACTGCTCTCTTGGACAAAAATCTTTGGCAGTGGACGTGTAGCCACAGAGAGAAATAGTTCAGATGCTCAGATCTGTCCTCTGAAGGTGTCCAATCCTGTTGATATGATGGGAAGTATAGAATAGCCAGAGGATAACAAAGGCAACACAAGTGGTTGAAGAAATATTAGGTTTCACCTCCCTTCTCTGTCTGCATAGAAAGACAGGCAAAATAATTTAAAAAAAAAGTGATAGAAACAGAGTAGAAATTGTCTTTTAATTTTTTGACTGACCATGGGAATTTTCTAGGTAGTTGTGCTGGATTTTCAGAATCATCTACCTAAGATTGTTTATTATTAAAATAATTAATCAGGCAAATAACTAAACAGCTCTTCACCATTCCTTCCTGTGATAGATTTCTTCTAGTATTATAACCAATTATTTTCTAGAGCACAGTAAAGGTTTACTGCCTTTGGTCACCTCTTTCCCACCACTTACTTGCTGTAAGATATGAGTTATGCAAATCTCCAACAATGTGTGCAGCTCCTCATAAGCGTACTGTAATTTGGCATGTCTGTTCTGATCCCTCTGCTCTGTTTCTTTAGATGTCAGAAGCAACACCTTATTCCTCTGCACAATCACAACTCAAGTAAAAATCACTGCTTCCCTACCTTTAGGAGACTGATCTGGTTTCTATTATCCCCCATTTCTTCAATTTCTTTTGCATATCAGTAAAAGCCCCCGTTCTCCTGAAACGCAAGGAAAATGCTGAACTGTTTATCAGGACCGCAGTAATGATTTTAGGCATTTCTCAATACCTGCAGAAAGAGGCACTACATTCAGTTTTTCCTTAACATGGCAGCCAGGCCCCCAAATCTCAAGGTAGCAATTTCTTGATAGAGATTTCTCAGTTAGAGCTGGAGGGTGCTCAAAGGAGAGAAAAAGTAAGTGAATAACCAGAATCAAGGTTGGAAGCCGTTGCTTCCCTTTGGATAGCATCCTACCCATCAACAGATCTGGGCAAAGCAGCGGTTCCTGGCTCTTGCTGCCTTCCTGCAGGTGCTCTGGCAAGGCCCCACAGGAGCTTGCCTTGCTGGGCTGATGGCTCACACCCCAGCCATCTACAGCAGCACTGGAGGAACCTGCTGGGAAGCACTGCCCTGCTTGGCATGGCCATGTTAGCTGTGCCCTGCCTCAGTGCAATGCCTCTCGGCACTGTGGAGTGGGCTGCTTGCCCCAAGTGTAACTATTTAGCTAAAAAATTAGACAGGATGGCATCTGCTCCCCTTTGTCCATCTCTGAGCATGGGTATAGAGGATTCAGCCTATCTGAGTGCAGGAAAGTCCTTGCAGTTGAGTAAATTGTTCTAAGGCTACTGAATCAGAGTAGCTATGTCTATCTCAGCTCAAACAATGAAATTCTGAGCATCACTCTCCTGGTGTCCTAGGAAATAGTCTTCCGGTCACTTCCTCAGCTGTTGCTTATAATTTATGAGAGTATATGCTCTTTCTATTAATAATTCAGGAATTACATTTATTACAGAGCATTAGTTTCCCAGAGGAGTTCAGAAGCTCTCTTTCAAATTCCCAGAACAACCCAAAGAACCATCTCAGGTCTACTCTCCTTAACATATCCACCCTAAAAGTTAATACATTAATGATTTAAAGATTGTAGAGAATTATTACATATGTAATTATATCTTCAAATTTAGAAGGATCAAGTGTTTTAGTCCCTATTATTGAATTCCCAGCAATGGCATTTTTCTTTTTTTTTTTACTATGGCTTTTTCAGACTTGTATTAGTTATATTGTAACTTTTACCCTACAGCTGCTTTACCTTTGCTTTCATATTTTATTCAGTTAGTCTTTGAATCTACAGACTGTTCATAAAACCAAAGGAACAGGGTAACTAGATTGTCCTCAGACTAAGTGAGGAGAGAGTGAACAATTACCAGGTAGCAATAAATTTCTCATTATGTATCTGAGTTTGCGATTCCTCCCACACCAGTATCAAACAAAACTAGCTTTGCTACTCCCATGGGTTCTTTTGAGGAATATAGTACTTTATCTTATGTAAAATGGTTTAATATCAAAATACATTCAAAATAACCAGCAGAACGAACTCATCACCTAGCAGAAAAATAGTGTTGCAGTAAGCAAGGCCCAGGGCTGCCCTAAGGTGCTCTCAAATTCCTCTACTGTCATGACACTTTTTATTGGAAATGACTGAGTTCAGAGACTCTGGAGAAGAGACCTAAGGTCTCCGAAGTCAATTTCTTCAGTTAGAAGCATGGGCAGAATAAAAACATGTTTGTATGCATCTCGGCTAGATTTATTTAGTCTGAGATGGAGCAGAAGCACTACCTTTATAAGGCCTTCCTGTACCATGTTCTGCTCAGTCACCACAGCAAATCTTTCCTTGAACATTTCTGTCACTGGCAGAAAATGAGCAATGTCATCAGGAAGGGAGATTTATCCTTTATTTCGAAGACTACTGCATTGGCCTAATTGCAAATAGTGATAGTAAAACTTAGGTGACTTCTCAGAAAAGATGAAATCCTTTTTATTTTTTCTGAGAAACGCAGTGTATGTGTTTTATGCTGCAGCAGAAGACTCACCTCACTCCTGTGCTGAGTATAGAAGAGTTAGAGGACATAAAAGGAAAATCCATGCTACAGGGCTAATTGGCTCTGTGTGGTCCCAAAAGAGTGAGACTAACACTGTACAGGAAATGTCCCGCCGTTGCACCAGCACCGATCCGTCTTCACTGCGTCACTGGCAGCAGGGCTCCCCTGCACTGGGATCAAGGATTCCCACTGTTATGCTGTCTGGAGCAACCCTCTGCTGGGTTCCACAAACTTGTGGAGGAAATTAAAGGTGGGTTTCTAGGTATGAAAAGACATAGTAGTAAAGGGTGGATGGGGAACTGTGGGCCTCCAGCCAACATTATAGGGAGAGCAGAGTTAAATCTTCCTAAATCTTTGTTGAGATTTCTCAACAAAACTAACTTAATTTTTTCCAACTTAAATTCTTTTCTAACTTAATTTCCTTGCAGCACCTAGTACTATAGTTTATGTTCATGCATATAAGAAATACCCTTTATGCTATTTTTTAAGCCAAAGCAGTTCACTGTGCAGTGCAGCAGCCAACACTGCTGCTTCGTTAGAAATGTGAAGGGGCACAGTGACAGGTCACACTAAATAAAGCTCTGTGAGTTTCTGTACTTGGGAGTACTATATGCTCTTACTGTCCATCACCACCTGAGTCAGGAAACACATGAACTCACTATTTTTGTCCACATTCAAACTGGTCATAAATTTTTATAGCCTAGTTTACTGAACTTTCCCATACAAATGCTGCAAGCAGAATAATGAAGCACACCAGCTCATGTTTCAAATGCAACCCACTTCAGCTAGCAATTTATCATGGGATCTTTTGCAGACCTCTTTTTGCAGGCCTCTTTTTGGTCTGCTCATGAGGCCCACACCCTTGCTAAAGACTCCCATGTGTTCTGGCCCAGAGGGATGCAATTTGGTGGGCATTGCCCTGAAAGGAGTGAATGTGCTCATTAAAAATGATTTCTGGTATGAAATGGAGACAAGTGGCACTTAGAACATCTCCTTGTTGTGACCCTTCTTCTCCCTGAGGAGGTAGGATGTGCAAACATGGCTCAGAGTAATGATAACTTATTAGAAAGAATGAGCACAGGCTGGAAGCAGGGAAAGGATTTTTTGGATTTTGCTCTATTCAATGTGTGTTTCTACATACTTGACTTGCATAAGTGAAATTGCCTGATGAGATTCAAAAATTTGCATTTCTGAGTATAAAAGAGGAATGGCCTTCAGCTAATCAAATCAATAAAATGCAGCATCTCTGTGGGTGGATTAAAATGCAATTAAAATGGGTTTTCTCTTTCAAAACTGTTCCATTTAAATACGTGTTTTCAGATGGTAAAATTCAGCATAAATTTGGACAGGTTATAAAATTCTTTCCTCAGGAGGCTGGATGACGACATGGAACTAAATGTAAATAATTTTATTTTCTATTAAGCTATTTTTTTTACTTTTACACTATGTTACTAGATTTGATTAACTTTTCCTAACAAAATTAAATTAAGTGGATATCCTGTCATATGTCACAGATCATATCATACCAAGTGAAGAAAATAATGCACTATATATGTTATTTAACTGTTTAATTACAGAATTTACTGGCAAATAAATGTAGTCATGTATTCCTCACCACTAAGGTATATCAGATATTCTAAATGCTTTTTATGATATGTCAGTAGGCTCTACACTTGACACACGAGGCTTTGTCTGTCTGGTAGTTGCAGTATTCAGTTTGAAACTCAGAGATGGCTGTATATGCTGAAGTATGAAAAACATATTTAAAATATCATTTATTCCTGTTTTAAATTGGAATTACTGTTTCTGCTTATGTTATTGCTTTGAAATATTTTGGTTTGTAGAAACGACCAAGGAAGCTCCTAATAAAAAGCCCTAAAGCATGATAATTACTGCTAACTTTCTCTGCTTGCCCCTTTCTTCACAGTGTATTTCTTCCAGCAAAACACTCCGCAACAAAATGGAAAAGCTGAACCTTCTCCTCTGGAAGCCTTTTAAAAGGGAGCCTATAAATGTTTTATATTGCATCTCAGGGTATTATGCTGCTTCCCCAGGAGGCCAAGTGTTCAATAGGCAACCATCAAAGTGCTGTAGGTTAGTTACCTGCTTCCTCATTTGCCTGCATGATCATGACATCCCTTACACTAACCACCAGTAATGAGTGGCAAGGAAAGGAATGTCTGTGGCTGTATGAACACCTCTCTTGGAGACAATTATACTTGCAAATGAAGTGATCTTTCTGTCACTGGCATTTTTCTATGTCTCATCATTGCTGATCAGCATGAAGAGCCTTTACAGAGAGCTCCCATTTCCATCTTAAGGGGCCTTTTTCCATGGTTATTTAATTTTTAAAAGGAAAAATTTTATAAACATATGAGCCTCCTCTTCTCCTTGAAGGTCCACAATTCACCCTCTCTCTTTGCAGCCACAAAAGTCCTAGTGGTTTTTCATCAAAATGGCCAAGTACATTAGGCATTGGTCAGGCATTAGAAAAAAAATATTTAAAAAACTGAGAGTGACACCGTAGCTCTTCCTTGCACAAAAAGAGAATTCTGAGTGAGACTGCAGAGTTTATGAGTGATGCCTACCATGCAACTGGAGTCATGTGGAGCAAAGGAGTCAACTCCTGTGTCTGCCTAAAAATTCCATCAGGAAAACCCAGGACTGCCATGTCTCCATGTGATCCCAATAAGCAGCTTTCCACCTCATGCGAGACCTAATTGTGTAGCACAACCTCCAGACCTCATTCCATCTCACATCTGCCACATTAGGCTCCATGCTGATATTTTTATTGTCATAAAACCTACAAACAATTTCAGTGTAGTGGGCTAGCACAGATTTTGGACATGATATTTTCAACTCAGGACAGTCCATAAGGAACAGCATGGCATTAAATGCATCATGGATACAGCTGTGATCATGGTAAGGAGAACCTTCACTGCTTTGAAAGTGACAGGTAAAAAGTAATTCAATACTACTAGTAGAGCAAATTTTAATAGTATTTGTTAAACTTCAGAATTAACATCTACAGCCATTAATGAGGAGTTTCCATCTCTTAGAATTACTACCAGAAACTCCTCTGTCTGAATCTGAAGGTGACCTTTGTAACTGTAGAGGTGAGGTATTAATGTAAGCTAATTCATTAACTAATTAATGGAAGCAAATTCAGCCAGAGCTTAAAAGGAGTTGTGGAACTACATATTGTGTTTGTATTACTGCATTAAACATTGAGCTGTGACTTGTGTAAACGAGCTTAGGTTGCTAGACTATAGGCAGCTCTGGTTGATGAAAAGTGAAATGTGATAAATTTCTCCATCCCAATATAA
>VZTT01008758.1:10114-32885 GCA_013400855.1 Buphagus erythrorhynchus
AAGCCATCGTGGTGTCATGTTCTGGCGCTGTTTTGTGTCTTTGCTCTCCTCTACCCTTTGTAGACCAGCATGGCATGACTGTCCATCTGTTTATAATTTACTTCTCACAATAACTTGGTCCTGATTACACTGATAAGCACAGTGNAAATAAAACCAAAAACTTAATTTTTTATCTGGAATTCTTTTGCAGTTACCAGTGTCCAAGTGATCCAGAAAAACTGAAGAGAAGACAAGAAAAGAAACCGAGGCCTGGGCCTTTCTGACATTTCGAGATACATATTTGAGAAGAGATTATAAAGAGCAGTATTCAGTTCAGGAGGGCACCTGTTTCATGGTCTCCTTTAGCACAGATGTGAATCCCTGAGTTAGAGGACCTGCCCCCATGTGCAGGAGCTGAGGACAGAGCCTGGAAAGTGCAGCTGTTTTTGGGGGCACCATGCACTGCCAGGGGTAGTAAAGCCCTCCTTCGTGTGCTGACTCACTGGCCCTCATGGGCGCATGGAAACGAAGGGGAACAAAAGCACAACTCAAAGAGCTGCAGGATGAAGTCACAGGGTCAGCAGTGAGAAAATACAGAATGCATTTGTAGTCTGAACAAGGTCATTCCCAGCATGTTTTAGGATGATATAAGGCTTTACAGGGAAGGCAAATGGAAAGTATTGCTCACGATTTCTTCTGCTTTATTGAGTAAGCTCCTTTGGCCTTTATTTATTTATTACCTCACAGTTCCACAACAGTCCTGGTGTAAAGACCAATTTGCTGTTCTTTCTCTCTTGCTTCTCAAAGATACTTTTGCTTCTTGAACCTGACCCTTTCCTGTCTCAGTGCCTGGCCACATCACTCATTTACCTCTGCATTTCCAAGAATACCCTATTTTTAAAATTTGCAACACCTCACTTCCGTGCTGTCATTTCACTTATGGCCATGCTACTTTAATGCTCAGTATTTTATCCTTTATTCTTATTTTTCAAAGCTCGAAATCATCAAGTCTCAAAAGTTCTGGGGTACAGGGGAACCTGGCCAACAGGGTGGCACCCAGCTGGGTTTGAGCCAGCCCTGACAGGGAGGCCACTTGATCCAGACACCACTGAGCCACAAAGGTGGCACCCACAAATTGACACATTTGATAGAATCATTCAACACAAAAGAGTGCTTTTAAGCCAGAAAAGTGTATAAAACATAGTGTTCTGCAGGGGGTTCACTAGCAATTTTACCCATATAAAATACCTTATAAAGGATGGTATATTCTGCCTTTTTATCATGAACTGAGGCACTAAGAAGTGTAGATATCTATAGATGGGCTAATTTGTGGGGAGGGATTTTCTGAGTACCAAGATGAAACACAGCTGTAGGCTTTTCTGTAAAGGGCCTGTCACACACCCGAGAGCAGCTAGCATATTACCAATCCTGATCGCTCAAACATGAGCAAGGCCCCAACATACTTTGAAATTGGCTAGAAAACACATGAGATTTATGACAAATAGCAGTATTTTGAACTTCATATGCCTTCTGGCTTCTGAACTGGGATTCATGTTTTCAGTCTTACCTCTTCAACTAGAAACCTTTTTTTTCCTTTTTCTTTTCTTTACTGGTTGTCTTTTGTTTTAATAATGAAATATGAGATTCTGGCGATACACCTAACTTCAGTGTTGAGTGATTTGAAAGAATACAAAACAAATAACAGAGACTTGCAGCCTGATGGCAGGATGCTGGTATTATTCCATTTACTGAGCACCATGAGCTATCCCTGCCTGCCCTTTGGCCATCTGGTGCTAGCACTCAGCTAGAATCATGCAGACTTTTTTAAAAAGAAAGAAAAAAATCTACAAGACCAGGAATTTCATGTGAATAAATATTAGACAAGCCTGAGCTGCCACTCAGAGTACCCACAGTACAGTAGCACATGTTTTGGGGGTGTGTGAGGGGTGTTACTACAAGAGGGGCCTCAAGAATTAATCATCCCACCCCCCTTTGAAAATGCCAAACTTGGTTACCTTGGCAAAGCTTGACACAGAACAAAATTGAAATATGCAGACAAAGTAATTGGGGGGGAAACTCTGCTAAGTTTATATATAACATTTTGTTTCTGCTGAGTACTAGGGGGGAGGTGGGGAAAGGAGGAAGTGAGGGGGAGAGAGGGAAAAGAAAGATAAATTTTGGTTGTTACTGTCAGATGAAGATCCACTTATCCATGGCAGAAGCCCAGACAGCTGCATGACTCTAAAGAAAGAAATTTAATTAAAAAGTAATAATAAAAAAAATTTGCAGGAGGAAAAAAAAAGAAAGAAAAAAACCAGGACTTCTTGCTTGTCATACCTACCCTGATGTATAAATAGAGACTATGTGATGGATGAAGGGTGCTTATTATTTCTTTGACTTCTGTGTGCATAAAGAAATCTACAATACTCTCTAGTGAACCAGCAGGATGATCAAAAAGCCAATGGCATGTTGCTGCTATTCCAACTTTGCTGCTCTGGTTTAAACCATACCATGCAACATTTTGGCAGCCCAAATCATAGTCCCAGTCATATAATACTTATTTCACACTAAAAATACCAGCCAAGAAAACCCAGGGGAAAGTTGGCTCAATTACAAAACAAAAGATTTTGGGAAGCAGGTTACTTGGGATCATATTCTGCCAGAGCTACACCTGCCATAAGAAGTGTGCTGATAAAAACTGTGAGCAGATGTGATCCCCTTTTGCACCTCTTGCACACTTCGACCTGCCTGCTGCCAGCACGACTTAGAGCAACCTCACAGCTTTTCCTGCCTCAGCTTCCAAGGTATTTGCAACACAGCTCAAAAGAGCCAGAGCATCTTGCATTTCTGTCCATACCCACTGCTTTTACTAACACATTCACTTCCTATTTCACATTATGGCACAGTAGGAGAGATTGGTATTAGTACTTTTGTCCTCTCTTCATGTGCACGGACACATGTGCACATGTGTACTTTCTGTAACACATCCATCTATTTGAAGTGGCATAAAAATGACTAAAAAATATATATATTCTTCAAGTCTCAGAAGATTCAAAGTGTCACCGCTGTGAAGTCAGAAAATTCATTCCAAGTCCTATTTATCTAGGTCAGGATGTGGGAAGACTCTTTTTGTGTTCTGCATATGCACGTCACCGCTTTTGCTCCTTGGTACTACACAGGCTGGGAGCTGAAGAGCCAGGGAAGATGACAGCTTGCTCCCTGCTTTCAGTGCTCTTGACAGAAAGTTCCTTTTTGTGTTCCTTATAATGGAGTCTTGTCTCATTTTTGCCACAAGAGATGCTTTGGCCACTATATTACAAACACCATGCTGACAGTGCCTATATGTAGCTCTGCCTCAATGCCACATCACCACTGGCTCTTCTTTAAAGCAGAAAAGAAGAGCACCCCGCAAGGCAAGGAACAAGTTAACAAAAGGCTTCATTTATCTTCAGCTGATACCAACATGACAGTGGGAAATGCGGGGTCAGATTCCAGGCACATTATTGTGAGGGCAGGAGGAGTGTGGGGAATAGCCCTTGTGTGGCAAAACCACAAGGCCTTGCTAGCAGAAGGTCAAGTCCTGACACAGCTTTCCAAGCAAATTTGGGGAAGCCTTTTCCTCTCCTCCACCACTCTTAATAAGACTGACAAACCCTAATAATGTGGATACTGCTGGCATGCTCAGAGGACAGCTGCATATGATGCCCATGTTTAAAGCCTGATCATTACATGGTACTAACTACAAATCTCCTGCTCTTAAAACCCGCCCCCCCCCAAAAAAAAAATGTAATGAGCAAGGTAATCCCTGGCAGATAATACTGATATTATACAAAATAAAGGTAAATCTTGAATGGAAAACAAAATTGTGGATAGACTACTAGAACTGAAATTTTACACATTCCTTCTGTGTAAATAAAGAAGTGAACTTAACCCACCATTAAAGCTTTGCTTTACAATGTGCAATTGCTGGGGGAAAACAGTTGTAATGTGTGTTATACGTTCACCCACACACCAGCAACAAACCAACAAAGGAACACACTCTTTGCCTACCTGTGCATGGAAAAAATAGTTGCAATTTAAAGTTTAAGGGATCTGCACTCAAGATTTATCTAGCTATGATGTCCCTGGGGTCCAAATAGAGGCTGGGATCTATGGGAATTCTCCCTGCACCTCTGCCCTCTCAGATGATAAATTGCAAACCATGCAGGGAAACTACTGCTGCTATTAGACCTGTGGAAGAGGAACTGCACCAAAACTGCTCCCAGAGCAGACACCAGGATGGGTTCCTGCAGCAAATGCCAGGATGTAGAAGGCAGGCTCGTGTTGCTCTCATGTCCCCTGCTCCCCAAAACTCAGAGGGTCGGCTGTGGGGACAAGGCAGTGCCACTCCACTGTGTGTGGCATTACCAGCACATCTGCTCTATCCTGGCTGGTCATTTCCTATTTGATTATTTTTTCCATCAAGTATTTCTTACTTCATTAATGGGAGTTATTAATCACGTGGCCCCAGGAGTGATGGGGCTTCTCTTTAAACCAACATTACCATGGTGAGGGATGGAGCCAGCGTTTTGCTTAGGGTTGGAGCACTCGCTGCTCTCTCCAGCTGAAAGATGGCTCATGCTCAGAGTGCTATGCATGACCAGGCTCAGCTTGGTGGGAAATGAAAAGGACACAGACTTATTGTCAGCTTGACTTGGTCTTAATAATGTTTTAATATCTGAAGGTCATTAAATTAAAGTTCAGAAACTTGGCACAAAGGCCTTTCTCTAAGATTATCTAGGTCTGCTAAGTAAGACAACAAAAGAGAATAAACCAAACTGAGCAAAACCAACAGCTGCTGCTGCTGCAATGTTATTCTTCTCATTAAGACTATATGCTGAGCCTATGGAGGAGGCATCATTTCCTGTCTCTCTTGCTGACAGTTCAGTATTAGGGCACAAAGGCAGGTCACTGTCCTTGGTGATACGGTAAACAAAGATAAGAGCTGAAAGTAACAGAATGTTTTTTTAACCCTGATAATTCACTCAGTATGAATTTCATTGTGGAGAGATTTACTGTTTACTTAGAACTCCTCAAAAAGTTCCTTGAGAATGTGCTGGACACAAACACATTTCAGATGAAAGCAGGGCATCTGCTACTTGTCCCTGGATTCAGGTGTGTGAGACATTAGTGAACCTGCTGGAAAAATGCAGCCACAAACCTTTGCCCAGATCTGCTTGCTGTCCTGGGCTGGGAACTTAAACAGATATCTTCAACAGGCAGTCATGCTCTTGAAAATGCTTTGTCAAGATGCCAACAAAAAAATGCATTACCTTCCTTCTCCACTCACAAAATGTCTGCAGCAGAGCAGCACAAGAGTGAAAACCATTGGTATATTATCTGACACTCTTAGTAGAAGAAGGTTCAGTCTTTCCTCTGCCTGGCCCAAGTAAAACTCCCTATTGCCTTCCCCTCTCAGCTCATTTCCCCAGATGCAGACACACCACACCACTACAGCAGGAGGCAGGAGCGGACGTCATCACTGCCAACAGCAGAGACTGCCTTATCTTTTCTGTGTAATGGCTCAGCAGCTTAAAGTAAAGCAAGAGTTTAAACATTTGCTGATTAGGAGAGTAGGGCATCAGATGAGAATTTGGGAGCTGTGAGTGCTGCTACAGATTAAGCCATTTAATCCTGCCATGCCTCCCCTTCCCACTTGGGAGGCAGAAATAAAACCTCTCCTGCACATGCCTGGGACCTCTGAAAAGTGCATTTGATAGTCTTATCCCAGGAATACCAGGCATAACTGCAAACCCAACCAGATTAGATTTAGGCAAACTGCCCTCCAGAAGAGTATAATCAGGACTGGAGGAGCAGCCAGGGATTTTTCATGGTTGGTGCTGTACATTTGACCTTCCCTCCCTTTTCATAGGATCTCTGGGTTTCAACAGAAACAGCACTCTCTTTTCAAGGAGGACACAAGAAGGTTTGTTGAAATGCTATTTTTCAACATGTGTTTACTCAGGATATCCTAGGATAGCTAGAGATGGATTAGCTATAGCCTTGGGCTGTGCTATAAAGTAGATTGTGAGTTTAAAATGTTTCTTTTCCCTTTTCTGAAAGAGCTGCAAGCTTAGCTGTTGCTAAAGTTTCCAACAGCATTCTTGGGTTTTTGTAAGCTGATCTCATCTCCAAAACCTACATTAGTTCTTGACCATTCTAACTAGCCTCTCTATATGTCTCTGAGCAATTAAGAACTCTCTTTGGCTCTCACAGCACTGCAACACCCACAGAATATGTCCATATTCTTGTGTGTTTTCAAATCACCACTACTCTTGCTCAGTGGGTACCAGTTGCTCTATTGCTTGCAGCAGGCATGTACTTGCTCTTTTTCAGCTATTCTCAGAACCTCTTTTTAGCAGCTCTCTTGCCAGATAATCTGGCAACTCAAAGTACAGAAGCAAATTCTGTTATCTGTTCCAAGGGAAGTTTTTCCAGGAGCACTCAAAGATGCCAAAATCACGGAAGAGTTGTTTACAAAGGTCAGTACACACTGCACCAGCATGCCAACCAGCTTCTGATACTCAGGTCAGCCAGGGTTTATCAGTGTAAGTAGTGGTTCTTGTTAGTTGTAGGAAACTAATTTCATTGAGCCCAGTCAGCCCACAAACAGAAGCTGAGTGTTTGTTGAGTCCTGAAGAAAAGAGCAGTAAAATTAAACCATTCCACTGTATTGTTGTGGACTCATGGAAAAGGAGAGATATGCTAACCTATGGTCATCACACCCAAAACACACTGGGGATCTTATCTGCTGTCTCCCACTCCTCATTTCATGTGGCTGAGCTGGAGACCCTACACCCACGTTCCTACACCCTGTGCTATTTGACAAGAAACAAAATAAAAATATAATTTAAAGGCATCAAACTAAAGATGATTGTACTGAAAAAAAGAAATTATGTTGATAGAAGCAGTTATATATTAGTATATTTCCATGTATGCTAAAAAGCTATCAGCTCTAGCTATATGATGTGTACAGATAAGTATAGCTATATACACATGTGTACACCCACCCACATCCTGTTCTCCCTTCAACACCATACACAGAAATTCACTGTTCTTTTCTGTAAGACCAGCCATTTCTGGAATACGGAATATGGAAAGGGCAATTTATATACAGTATTTTACAACAAAGATCTAATTTAAAAACAAGACCAAAAAGAGCATAGATTATAATAAAACACCCATCCACACGGTATTGACTGAAGTTTTCTATCACAAGGCACTTCAGAAATAAGCATCAGAATCCCACATCACGACATACTACACTCACACAAACACATATGCGAACACACATGCACACACAAAGGCAAGACTAACAGTTATTTGTATTTCCTACTTTGAGAGACAGGAAACCTCCCTTTGCATCTGCTTTTTTCTCACTAAGAAGAATAATTTTAATTACATGCACTTGGCAGGAAGCCAAGTTTGACTTTTTTTTTTTTTTAATGACATCTGTCTAAGCATTTTTAAACTTCCTGCTCAATGTAACTTCCTTCATTTTATAGACCAACACCCAGTTACAGCAAAAAAAGAGAAGGGAGTAGCAAATGATTTATTCATTTTTCATGTTAACTCTTATCAGGTATATCAGGCAGTTCATTGTTCTGAGAACCGATGGTACAGAAAGCAGATTTACAGGGGGAATTTAGGACTCAAGCAGTCTGGGAAAGGAGAGAAAAAAAAAGAAAAATCATGCATGGAAAAAACCAACACAGTTGTAATTTAACCCTAAAACAACTCAACGGTTCCTGTTTCGCAGACTGATTTTCTTCAGTTTGGCTAGGCATTTTTTTAGGGGAAAAAAAAGAGGGTTGAGAATGGGGTATGAGTTAGGGCAACATTAAATACTTAAAATATGAGGCACCAGGCTATGGATGCCAGCTAGGTTCAGCTTGGCACCAGGCAGATTTCTGCTGCATCAGTGAAGCTCCTCTGGGGTTGGGCAGTGCCACAGAGGTAGAGTCTAGACTCATAGGCCATATCCCAGGCTGGCACAGCCTCCTGCTTCAGTCAGGCTACTGGGACAGGAACAAGGAATCCTGAGCACTTCTAACAAAACTGACTGCAGAAAAAGCAAACATTTCATTTTCAGATGCCAAGCATTAAGGCTGCCTTCCCTCCTTTTCCTTTCATTCTGTCATTACTCATGGCTCACACGGCTGTATTGCATGGCTTGCTGTTTTCCTCCTGCACACGGAGCATAGGGAGCTGAGAGGTGAAAAAGAGGGGGCAAAAACACTGCCAGAGAAGGAAAGCTGAATAATGCAGGAGCAGGAAAAGGAGAGAATGCAGAAGCAGAAAACAGGAGAGATGAATTCAAAGTGAGTGCTATGGGAGGGAAGGAAGCAAAGACAGAAGCAAAGGTGGATGAGGTGGCAGGGAAGCCACCCTGCCAGTATTCACAGCTTTTCAGGTAACTCAGCCTTCCCCTGAGATTTAGCAGGGGACCACAGTTCTTGGGCTAGGAGAAGGCTGGAGTCCAGGCTGCACTGGAGCAGAGAGCAGGAGAGCTGGTGAGGAGCGTGGAGGTCCTTCTGGCCACCCATTCCCTGCTGTGCTGGAGCTCAAGCCACAGGCAGGTAGCCACAGCTGGCTAACAGAAGCCCCAGAGGGATGGGATTTATAACACACATCAGAAATGCAGCTGGTGTCAGCTGTCAGAGTATCTGTCTCGTGCTGGCCCCACTGCTGGGACACAGGTAAGCCTAATGAATTGTTAATGCCTTGACACCAAAGCTGCGTTTCCATTCTTTGCTCCAGATAACCTGGATTTTACTCTTTTGACTTACATGTTTTCTCAAGCAAGGTAAATCGTCTTTCAGTATACATGAACAACATAAAACAAATGGCCTGGGAAAACTAAGTCTCCCTCCTGCACTTTTTGCTCTGTGGAGCTATAACCTACAGCCACGCTGAAAACACTGCAAAAGTTTCCACATGATTTTTAATTTCCTGATCCTGGCTGGAACCAGAATTGTGACTGCTGCAAGCCTCTGGAGAAAAAACTGGTATTGTCAGATTCTTCCCTAATTTTCCAAGATCCAGGAGCTTCAAAGAATATCTCAGCTCTTTAAGTGTTTGGAGACCTCAGTCTCACAAGTGGCTGACTGCCTTCTGACTTGAGTCAACACAGCTGGAAAATGGAGCAAAAAAAAAACCAACCCTGAAACCTCACTGAAAACCAGATGTTGCCATTGAGCAGAGCTACTGTGTTAATAAAACACTAGCACCCCTGCGCTCCCTGAAACAAAATTAATAGCCCTAATAGATTTCCCAAACTGTGCTCTATGCCAGAAAGAAAGCAGGAGAAATTTTTTTTTATGGCTTGAAGGGACTGTGGAGAGGTATGGTTTGGTGCTGGCAGTGGGATTACAGTGCAGTGGGAAAGGTCTCTATTTTTAGGGAGGACAGGCTGTGTTTGCCATTTGGCAGGAAGTGATCAGGACCAGTGGTTGCAACATTATTGCTGGACATGAATGATGTGTCACAACACAGGGTTTGGTACACAAATGTTGCTGACGTGTGCCCAGTGTTGTGTGCCACATAGTTTAAGCAGGGTCAGGAGTTTATGTGTACCCCTGGGGCATACACTGTTCTCCCAGTGGTACTCACATTGTAGCTGTAAAAGAAAACATCTCCATGCTGTGGGCAGTAAAACAAAGTTTTCAGAGCCGTTTTGCTCAAAAAATAGTGGAGTTCCTTTGCATACTTCCATCAAAGATATTTTTCTATCAACTGCAAATGCCTCATAGGATGTAGATGCATGATGTGATACAGTACATACATAGCTAAGCAGCAATGCAAGCAAGAAGGGAAAAGCAACAGTGGTTTGTTTAAACACACTGTTCCATCTCATTCAGCCACCACCCCATTATGAGCCCCAGGAGGCCAGCTTTCTGAGGCCACCAAGATGTCAACAGTTGGAGAAAACGTTTGCTCAAATGCCCCTGGGGTTGCTCTGAAAGCAGTCACTGACGTGACATCCACAGCCCTCTGCAGCAGAAGCAGCAACAACGATTTGTTAGCATGCAACATGGAGTTGCCACAAACTAGAGAAAGCTCATGTCTTTGGAGGAGAAAGCTGTCCTCTCTCCCTTCTATTGTGCACAGCTTCCCCATCTTTTGGCACAGCAGATAAAGAGTTGTTGGAGCTGATGAGGAACAAAGACAAGACCCAAGCCCCAAATGGGCACAGCCCATGTGCCTCAGGCCCTGCACGAGTAGGCTCATGGCCATTTGCTGTGGACCAGAAGCCAAGAGAAAAAGAGTTTCACCCTCCACACTGCTTTGTTGTGAGAGAGCCCCAAGACCAATGGCAGTACTGACTGCTTATAGCACTAATTTTAGGATGACTCACTGACACGACTTAGACTACTATGAACACCAGTGTCCTTAACCTGTGTGGGTGGTTTATGTTTAGCAACGATAGCAAAAGTAAAGCTAAATTAAAAGTGTAAATATGATGAGGTGTTTCAAATGCAGGGATATACATTATAAATAATGTGTTTAATGTATCCTGTGCTCTGGTGCTTAACAAAATAAAAATATGGCATCTTTCACCTAGTAATCTCCAGCCATTTAAAAAAAAATAGATGGGGAAGCTGACTCATGAAAAAGGTAAAATGTTTTGCATAAGGTCACAGATCACAAATTCAGTGCTAGAAAAATCAGTTCCTTAAGCTAATTCCCTTGCTTTGTCACCAGATTATATTGGCTGCAGTACACTTGAGCAATAAATTTGACTTTAAAAACTCAAGGGCATTAGCAAATTATAATTAAGCACACATTCTGCAATGAGATGAATTGTTTTTATAATAAAAAGCAGCAAAAACTAGTGCCTATAAATTACACATTGCAGGCAAGCATTACTCCTTCTTAGAGGCAACAACAAATACTTTTGGCAGATTTTGAAGATACAGATGTGTGTGTATGCCTGTGCGTGTTTAGAATACAGTAAAAGCAATAACAGCCTGGCTGCCCTCTCTGCTATGCACCTTGATGGGGAAGATAAGTGACACTAGAATCAGAAAACACTTCAGGGCCTGGCTTAATTCAAAAACACACAGTATTTTTTACATTAAGACTGCTAAACATGTGAATTGTATTTCTTGGAGTGGATGATTTAAGAAGAAGCCCCAAGGAGGCACCAACTGTCTTTGATAACTGCATAAACTGCATTGATACTCAGCTATTGTTTCTTTGCAGTTGGATGCTGAATGCAAAATCAGGTATGACATACCATATTCAAACTTTGAATGAGATGCCAGATTGGGACAGCCATCATACATATTTTTTTGGTGTTAAAGGCACTGAGCATGTAAAGCTCTCATTCACATTGGTGGAGATTGCTGGTTGGTCCCTTTAACAAGCTTAAGCACCTATTTAGGTGCTTAAATATAGCATTAGGGGACTAATTTTAGGCACTCGTGACTGAAAATAACACTGCTAAGTACTATTTGTGTAGGCTGATGCTGAAATACTACCACGAACTTTCCATAATACCACAAAAAAGTAGGAGATACACTAAAATTATAATAATATGTTCTCTTCCCTAATGCCCTTTATCTGAGAATCTCAAATACCCATTGAGACAAATATAAGCATGCTCCATTTACCACATGAACAGCTTGTGGTGTTAGAGCAAGTCAGAACTTAAGAAAGAAACAAGGACCTCAAGTAACATCAGCCAACTACCACTTCCCCTTCCCTCTGTGTTCAGAGGTGGAGGAACACCATGACTCTCAGCATGCTTCCTATGGTCCTTCTGGGAAAACCAAGCATTGGAACAGGCTGCCCGTGGAAGAGGTCAAGTCACCATCCATGGACATATTTAATAGTTGTGGTGCCTCGGGACATGGCTTGTACTTGGCAGTGTTAGGGTTACGGTTGGACTCGGTGATCTTAAAGGCCTTCTCCAACCTAAATTCTGTGATTCTATGATCATGGATGCCATGGTCAAGTCTGAGGGCATGACAAAGTTGAATCAAAAGATAACAATGTTTTCAGCTTAGAGTTTACTAAAAAACCTCCTACTGACAAAGGAAATTATTGTATTGCTCACTGTGCTCTTTCCTGATTCATTCCCCTTAAGCCAGCCCAAGGTACCACCTCCCTTTGGCAGGAGGGTTGGTCAAACATATGCTTCTACAGATGATCCAAGTGCCAGCTGGCACAGGGTAAGAGTGGCAGTCATGCACAGAAAGCCTGGCCCACATCTTCTCCTGACTCTGAAGATGCTGCCATCTCTGTCACCCACTCCAGCTCTTACTTCCTCCAACTAAGCCGTGAAATGCTGGGTCTGCATCCTGACTTACCACTCTGTTGGGCAGCCATCTCTCTTTTTCAGGATTAATCATTTAGATGCCACCTGGGTGCAGCTACTAGAACAAGCTTATTACAGCTTCTGGAGCAGTACTGTTGATTAAGCAGTTGAAATACATGCTGCTATATCAATCTAACAAACAAAGCCCATGTTGTTTTTTGATATACTGACAGCACCGAAGTGGCATGCATCAGGTGCAGAAGAGAGCTAAGGGATGTCTTAGCAATCATTAACTTTACAGCAACATGACTTCTTACACACTCTAGAAACTCGAGACACAGGGGTTTACCCCCCCTGAGATCTTACTCTCTTTCCCACTGAAGCCGTACAATCAGTTTGACTGCCAGGAGTTCACAGCCAGAGCTGCATGCAGGCTCCCACTCAAGGTCATTGCTGGCACCTTCCTCCTGCCAGGAGGAAGGGCTGGGTGTGATGGGCCTCCTGCCAGAGGTCTCTGGGACTCTGCCTAGGTCAGTGGAGGGACAGTTGCAGTCCTGCCAGGCAGTCTTTTCCCATCACAAACCACCTGGGCATTTTCTGTGGGAGCTTTAGCTCTGACAAGTTTCAGGGAGCGAGAAAGCAGACCTATGCATTTAATTCAACAATCTGAGTGGATATGCATGCAATGCTGGATGCAGAGGCACCCTCTGCACCGGGGGCCAGGACAAACCCCTGCCACTAGAGCAGCATGGCCCAGAGAATGCACTAAGTCCTCATTAACAGTGTGATAAATCTCATCTCATCTGGAAAACAGACAGTGTGATGCACAGAAGAAGCTACTTCCTCCCAGCCCTGTTTTTGCCAGTGGTTACACTGCTGCTGAGCCTGCTGGCTCTGATAGTTCAAACTCAAATGGTGAGTTTGAACTCCCCAAATTCTGCAGGTGCCCTCAAACAGAGCAGGGAGTGTGCTGCATGCCAGTCCTGGATGGCTCTTGGAAAGCACAGCACTGCTCCACATGGCATCTGGCTATTTGTGCTTAAAGCAGGACAGTTTGGGGTGATGGGGATTGTGGATGGAAAAGGGTCAGCCCTCCCTTTCCTGCAACCCTCTCTTCTGCTCCTTCAACCTTCTCCATGAGCAACTGTTAACAACACACACAGACCCTGCTCAGTGACTGAAACTGCTGCAGCAGAAAGTTTGAATTAGACAGGGGAAAACTACTTCTGCAAGTTCATATACTCAATTTCTAATAATATAAACAGCTTGCCTTGATGAAGCAGCAAAGCCAGGCATTGATGGGTATGTCTACTTCCATTTCACAGAGGAATTAAAAGATCATTGGCACCAACCTTTGCACAGATGACGTTTGAGGCCTCTTCATCTGCGCTGCTGGGGCTGCTACTGCGGGCACCAAACAGCTGGAACGGAGCTCTGGGGGTTCAGACCTGCCTGACCTGCAAGTTCCTCCCACCTGAATGAACCTCTGAGCCTCCAAATTACTAAATGCTGATAATCCTGCATGAATTTGTCCTTTTTCTTACTCCCACCATGGACTGGGCTCTTATCTTCAGCAAGGTGAGGTTCAACCCCACCAGAACTTTACGATCTTCTGTAAAATTTTTGTAAGCTGCATTTGCAAGTCTCATTTTCCCCCTGAGGGGATATAGTGCCTCTGGTAGAACCCAGCCTGGCATCACAACAGTGGGAAGGATACAGGACCTGCAGAGCAGCCTGCAGCAAGGTTTTCCCTGACCACTTCCAAGCTCATAAAGACAACATGTGGCAATATGGGCTGAGCGTGAACATGGCACATTGCAAAACCTTACAAGGTCTTTTGCACAGCTTTTGTTGTTGTTGTTTTTTGTATTCGGTTTTTTTTTGGCCAGCATATTACAATAAACTATTCTCATCTTGTTCACAATATTTGCGTAATGAATAAGCTGCATGCTTTTGTTTTGCATGATAATTCTTTTTCAAACCTTCATTGCTTTATTTGTATATGCATGCAAGCACAAGACCTGTCACAAAATTTGCTGGTGAAATCTTCACCAGTTAAAAATATTAGACCCACCTCTTGTACCACATGGAAATGTCATATGGGGTTGGCTCTCTCAGCTGAGTTTTATTCCAGTGGTAAATGAAGTTATTAATACTTCAGACAGCATAAATAGCTGAGTATCTATTTTTAAACATCTGTAATTATCAGTGCTAACTAATAGTTTGCTTCTTTAGACTTTTCCAAACAGACTTAACTAGGACACAGACAGTATTTATTTCTCATTTAATCCCAGTATTTCAATTGGAAAAAGGTGTCTGCAAAAGGTGGCTTATTTGCAATGCCACAGTATCTGTCAATATGACATTCTGATTTAATATGGAGGTTATAGGGCAGGTATGCTTTATTATGCTGAGGCCATTTCATGACACTTGCAATTACAGAAGTAATAGTGTTGATCTTATGAATTAGAAATAAATAATTGTTCATTTAATGATTGATATTCACTGAAAACAAACGTATCTTTAATGTAATTGAATAATTAGTTATTGATGAATGGCTCATGATTAATTACAATTTACCTGCCTTAGCAGGATTTTAAAGATCAAGTATTCATAATTTTCAATGACAGCGAAGAAAGAAAGAAAGAAAATGACTGATAAATTTCATTATTTCAACACTATGATTTTTAAAAGTAGCTAGAAGATCTCAAAAACCATCCTAATACATTAAAATCAAAGCCTGCCTCAGCAAAGATGGTGGACCTCTGCCTCTGGCTACACATCCCTCTCCTTTGTGAACTTTCTGAGCCTAAGGCTTTGGGGCAGGGTTTCAACTGGCACAAATCAGCATAGCTCCTTTGAAACCAGGGACACAGAAAAAAATCAATTTAATTGGGCGTTTGTAGAGGTCACTGAGATAATTTATACTTTGTATGGAACTTGGACGCTGAAATGATGGCATCGATGGAAAAATACCAGATAAATAGTTAACAGTTGTCATCTAATCGATCAACAGTGGATGCATAAGGATTGATTTATATGACATTACATCACAGTATCACATCTACGTTAATAGTATCCATGAAGGGAAAAAGGAAGTGAGCATGTTTACACATGTCAACATCTTATGAAGACAAATGTTGCTAAAACCCTGGCTAGGTTTTATCCTTGTTGCTTTCATTTCTGTTTGCAAAAGGAAGTATGAAGGAACTCTTAGATACTGGCTAAAGAAGCTGTTCAGAAATATTTTCAGGCTTATAGATGCTACATGCATTATTTTTCTTAAGACATCCATTCCTTCATTTTGGCTTGCTAATCAGTGTCCTCAGTCTTAGTTGTCCTTAAGCAGCCCAACAACCTCAGTGTGTTTTCATAAGAGGGAAGAGGAATGTCAGATTCATCACCGCAGATCTCACCACTGGCAACAAAGCAGTTCATTCATTTAGCACAAAGCATCACTGGCTTCCTGTCTATAGTCAAGAATGAAAAGAGTGATGGGATCCCTCCCAAGAATATAAGAGAGGATCAACTACATGGAAAATAAAGGTGTGAACACAATAGGTTTCCAAAAAGCACTTAATCTGGCTGAAAAAATAACCCTGATGCAGTTGACTCAAAACCTCTCTTAAAATTCTTTTGTTCAGCAGGACAATTTCTCCTTATTGAGCCTGCTCTATTCCCTGTGTTTGAATGAAAAGTATTTCACTATGCTCCTTTCTTCCCCATACCCTCTAAACACCAATTCAGAGGCACACCTTGTCCCTTCCCTCCCCAGAGCATAATTTAAAAAAAAAAAAAAAAAANAAAAAGGTAATTTACGATGTGGAAGTAATATAACAAATGATGCCTTATGGGGAAACCCCACTGCTCTAATAAAGAACGAGTAGGATCTTGGGATCATTCCTTGTCGGGGATGGTTAATGGAGGTCCTGCTCCTTTGCATCACAGTATTGAACTTGACATGTTTAAAGGAGAGAACACTCCCCACCACAACATAAAAGGTTTTGCCCACAGCACTGCCTATACGTGCCACTGCTCTTACAGAGCAAAGCTAAAGCATGGCAGGTTATAAACCACTCTGCAGCCACTGCCAGCAGACAAAGGACTTTCTTCAGAGAAAGCCAAAGATTGTGGCAAGAGTTAAAATAAACCATTAAGATTACACAGTTCACTTCATTTTCCCTTAGGAAACAGAAACTTCCCTTTCATTCCACTCCTGCTCTCCCTAAATTAAGTTCAACCCACTCATATAAAAGAGCCACAATATAATATCCTTAAGGAAAACATATTCCAACTGTGAGGTGAACTGCTCCTATCTGAAGACCTTGGAGGTCAAGGCTGTACTAAAAGAGCAACCAAAACACACATGAGCCTGGAGAGTTAAGCAAGAATCCTTTACAGCAGCTGTCAATGGGGATCCACCAAGGGAAACCTGGCATAAACTGATGGCTTTGGGGAAGCCACTTTGGATCGTGTGATGGCAGATTCAACCACTGCCTAATGGGACCATCCTGGAAATTAAATTTTCAGAAAAATTAGCACTCAGAAAAGGCCCTCTTTTTATGACTTCCACTGACTTGGTAAGCTTTGAATATAATTTCCCACTCTAGTTTACAAAGATTTTCCTCAATTTTTAAAGGTTAATGTGAAAATGAAAACCATTAAAAAGATATCTGCACTCACCAATGTATTAAATAACAGCTTTGATCATTAAAGATGAGTTTTATTTAACAAATGCCCTGCTACTGCCAGGACTTGAGATTTTGATCTCTTTTTCTTTCTTCCTGTGATACATTATAATTGCAGCTAGTGTTGTTTTAATAGAGGTTTCTAGTTGTTTATGAAGGCTTGGGACATCTTTTATGATCCACAGTATGTTGGTGGTGTGTGGAGAAGGAGCTTTGTGGATACTTTCAAATGAGATTTGGAATGTCTGCTTCCTTGTGAGGACACATGCTATGATGACCCATGTCTTCTTCCTCGGTTCTTAAGGAAGGGGTCTAAAAATCTAAACTTGCATTTTCCCTTCATGCTACTTCTTAAACTTTCTGAATCTGTTCCAGTCACACTGGAAATCCCAGTACTTGTTGAGGGTCCTAATCAGTTCAGTGTTGTTTTACTGAAGAGCAATGGCCCACCCATCTTCTTTTCCTGTGTAAGGAAAAGAGTCAACATCTCTAACATCAATACACAATCTTAAATCCACATTGTTTTGTCAGCTTAAGTACACACTGTAAGCTTTTATGAATCTATGTCCTATTGGGTTTTTTGAACATCATATGCTACAACAATATCCAGATCTAGGGTAGAAATTCTCAGTGGTACTGTAGCAATAATCACAGGAATAAGGATTGCAGCGACATTCCCTCAGGAAGTCTGCTTTGCTCTCTGGCTCCCATGTAGCAGGGATGTGTAAATTATTAAAATGTACCATGCAGGAAAAGAAGGCTTGTATGAAAATAAGTACAATTGTTGTTTAAGAAGAGAAGGAAATAATGAAGAAGCGGCTTTTAAAAACACATTCGTAATTTTTCCACAAAGCAACAAGTGGAAATTTTACCCAAAACTACTTACTGTAAAGGTCTGTTTTGCTTATTCTGTAAAAATAGGGTTTTTTTTATTTTAATCAGAAACACCAGAAACAGGAGTACAAAGCAAGTGTGAGTGAATTACAAGTGAAAGAGTAGATTCAAAATATGACAGTAGCCAAGAACCTGTTCACTTATTTTACCAGCACAGAACTCTTTAAATTATTGAAGTTCATTTTACTTGGGCTTGCACCCATGATATACATTTCTCTGCTTGTTCTGGCACACAAGAGAAAAACAGGGAATTACAACTGACCTGGCACAAATCTTCAAACCAAGTCCATGACAGCATTTACAAAGCTAATGCAGTGCGACATGGTTAGCAGGTCAAATGAAAGCAAACCAGCAAGTGGAAGTAAATGATGTAAGAGAATTATTTAATTTGGGGAGGTAGAACAAGACTTCAATTGCTGTGCTGTTGCCTTAAAAATTATGCCGAATGGATTCAGAACTCTAAGAGGAAGAAAAAAAACCTGCCATCAGCAGCTGCACTTTACACTTGAGTAGCCACTGGGGAAACCAGGGGCAGGTCCTCAGCCAGGGTAAATTGCCCCCGCTCTGAATGGGACCTGAATTCAGTGGGAGTCTATCTGTTCATCAGCTTCAATGAGCTGTGAATCGGACCCAAGAGTGCCAGATTTCCACCATTTCAGAATGCTCTCTTCCTCATTAAAATGTACTTACTAGTGACAGCAGCCAATGTTAACCTAATGAACAAGGAAGTTCATTACTGACAAAAAGTGCTAATGCATTTTTAGGTACCACTCATGACAAAATCATCTTTGAAGAAAGCAGGGCAAGATCCTCACCCCTGGCTGGCTTGGACAAATTCCTCATCCAAACATTATGGAAGATCTCCAACAAGTGCCTTGCAAGCCTAAACGCAAGTACCACCTTGCTAGGGAAATTTGTGAAGTATCAGTGCTGTGAAGACTTTATCTGGCCTTTTCCTGAAAACCCTGTTTTCAGTCAGATTTCTGAAGTCTCTCAATATTAAAGAAGGTGTAGCCTTTGCCCTGGGGAAGTTGAAATAAGGAAAGGTGCTAAAAGGATGTTTTGGGTATTTTTTTATCATACCATTTTTAAAGACTTTTTGATTCTACCCCCTTTGTTCTGAAAATCACACAAAGTTTCTTAAAGTCTGTACTGCAGTTAAGGCCATTACTGTTGTGGGTGTACCAGATGAGGCAGCTGTGAGCAGCTAAGAGTAATGCAAACCACACCAGAAGCAGAGAGGTCAGTGAGAGCTGAAATTTACCCAAGTAACTAGAGTAGTACTCAGGTAATTAACTCCTCCTGTCGTCTGGACCATGATTACTTTGCTAACCAAAAGCTAAACAAACCCTTTCTCTTGGTTATGTCACAGCCACTTCACCACACACACAGGGTGTGTAACTAGTGAGAGCTAGACGAGGACATTGCAGGGGATTTTTCAAGGCATGAATGCCTGTTTGTCTCCCAAGCTACCACTTCAGCTTTTAAGAAGTAGCTGGTAAAATGTCTGGCTTGAATCTTCTCTGTCCAGCACCCTGCCAAAATAGTCGTATTTTTACAAGCTGAGCATAAAATGCATCCTGATGTGCTTACCTCAGAGCTGAATAAGAGGGAATTACACAAAAGACATACTCCAGGGCATCAGGCTCACCAGCTCCTGAATGGAAGATGAGTGATAGCAGAAGTCTGTAAGTGAATCCTAAAAAGAACTTGAGTCACCTCAGGACAATTCAATTCAAACAGCCCCTAACAGACTGCAGAGTAAGAAAGGATTACTGCACCCAGACACATCCTTCAGCTCTCCAGGATGCTTTCAGTATGGAGCACACTGCAGGCAAAAGTAACAATATTACTGGACCACACAGATCACACCCAGAAGCTGACGACACCTTGAAAGACTGCTGGTTATATTTTTGTCTTGTGTACCAATAAGAAGGAATGAAAGATAGATCTCTCTTAAATACAAATCCAAACCTTAGCTCCACTCTCGCAACACCAAACCCTTAACCAGCACTGGAAGTATTAAGAGTGTTAATTGCTCTACATCTCCAAGAACTGAACCTCCTGAGAGCATTACATTAAGAAATAATTCTGTCTACCATTTCACAGCACTGTGCTGAGCAAGAAACCTCCACAACCTGCCATAAATGGAGAGGAAATAGAGCATTGCTGTAAATACCATCACCTCTCTGAGCAAAATCATAGTGACAGGCACTCTGGTCTGCTGCAGTTTACAATTGCATGAAATGGGGGTGTGGGTAGGGTACTGTAAAAAATAACAGGTATACATTTCAAAACAGAGAAACCCATTATTTGCAAGAAAAATGCAGGCAAAAGAACTGAAAGGCAAAGTGTATTGATAGAATCTTAAGTCTCTGGGTGTTGATCTTATTATGCTAGATAATTACTTTATCCCCTTATCCACAATGCCATGTTTACTTAGCAGGCATTAAAAAAGGAGGAGAGGAAAAAGGGTAAAAGAACAAAACCTACAATGACTGAAGCTAAATTTATACGCACAACAGAGACAGATAAAGCATCCCAGGGGACCTTATCAGTTTTACACAATAACCAACAGGCTGTTTCCTGTATGTAGCAGCTTAAGGTCGGCGGATGTTTATTAGAGGCAGAGGGGAAAGGAAATGCAGTATCTTTGACTGACACAGAGTGGATATATGAGAAGTGCTATTTATGCTTTTGACTTGAATGAGAACCACAGTGACTCATAGATGTCTTATACTTAATATTCCCATTAGTGCTCCAGGAACACTGGCAACACTGTACCAAAAATGTGGGACTTGTTTACTGTTCCTGACAAGGCATATTAGAGGGTAGGAAAAATTTAGGCTTCAATCCATTACCATCCCTCAGTTAAGAATCACTGGGATAGATCAACATCTTTTCACCCTCTTTGATTTTTTAAAAAGAGACATTCATTATTAAACATTTGTATGGTGTCCAGTGGGAATCAAGTCTAGGTTAAGGCCACACTAAATACAGCTCTGTGGTGTGCTAAGGAAATTGGCTGTCTGTGTGCTAATTCCTTTCATTCCTGGAAGCCTTGGGGAAACATGAGAAGACAGGCAGGCATTTGGTCCACTGTTTTTCTATGAATCAAGCTAATACATTATTGAAGTGGGAGTTTTGGAAACACAATGGGCATGGGGGGCAGGGATATCTTGTTTAACCACAGCTCTCTCTGCTGTGTGGTTACGTTGAGAAGCTCAAACCAGAGGTGGGACAGCAAGATGGAGCAATTAGGAATATACTGAGGATTTAACTGAGACCCTTCTCTAGAGAAGCCAATAGACATTCCCTTGCTGTCACTATGCTGTGGCGAGCTCCAAGAGAAGGTCTGCAGAGTTTCACTGGTGCAATTTACGTCTGCACAGAGCCTGGGGGACAGCCATGGGTGTAACACCTCAGACTCAGAGAGGTAACAGAGCACATGATGCTTCATATTTCATGAGAAAACAAAGTATATGGGAAACCACCTTGGCAAAATGGGGCAACTTGCTTCTCAGTTGGAAGGGGAGAGACAAGAAGTGTCTGCTGTAAATTTGAAACTAAAGGAACAGTATTTCACTTTAGAGAACATGAACTACCCTGATGTACATATAAAAATGTTTCCTTCGCGTTGCCCTCCTCTGTAAGACAGTAGAGCACAATGACACTTCTCTTACTTGCTTTTTAATCACCAACCAGTTCCCACAGTGCTGTACAGAAAAACAAACAGTGGTCACACAGCTCTTCGGGGTTTACCTGTCTTGGAAAAGAACATGACTTTTTGTGATTCCATACAGAATTAGCATAGTCCCTGAGGTCAACAGCACAGGATTTTCCAATTCCCAAAAGCCCCCAGTGGGACACAATGATGAAGGCAGGAACAAGACTAAAATGGAACAACCAGTCTTTTCCCCCACCTCCAGGATTACACAGGCTTGCAAAAAAGAAAGTGTGTACACCACTGTTCTAGAGGGGGTGTGTAACTGGACATATTGTACAACATCTGAAAAAAAATAGCTGATTATTACTATTCTCTGCAGAAAACAAAAAAAAAAAACCCTTTCCTCCATTAGCCTGGACAAAAAGACAAATATCCACCCTTTGCCACAATTACCCTCCACAAAAGTTTATGTGCAAAACTGCACACAGTTTAACCTTATTCTAACACGATGGTGCCAACCTATCTTCTGGCTATGAATCATGCTTCCTCCATGGTGGAGGTGTGTGGAGGGGAGGAAAGCTGTAGTTGAACATTTTTTAAATATTTCAAGTAATATTCACAATAAACTGGATGAAAACATACTTGCCTCACAAGAAGGATCTCTGCTTTAGTTAGGAACACTGAGTTCTAATCCTAATTCCTCACTTTAGAGTTGTATGTTTGTACTATGATCCATGTTTGCCCTGAGCATTCAGGGAGTTTGATTTCTGCAGAAGGTTTCTAAAGAGAGCTCACCTCCCACCTAGATGTCCTGCAAGGGGCAGCCAAAGATCTGAGATTCAAAGGGTATACTGATATCAATACTGGTATCACTGTGTGCTCGATGCTCTCCTGAAAGCCCGAGTCTCATTCAAGTGCCTAAATGGGGAAAGCTTTCAGAGAGATCAAATACACTTAGGCTCATACCTTTCTTGCTGGACCCCACAAGCTGGACATCATCTGGGTAAAACGGCAGCAGGATGGAGCTTCAGGCCAGCTTGGAATTAGCAGCATGGTCCATAAATACTTGATTCAGAAATCAAGTACTCCGAGAGGCCATGCCACCACTTATGCCCTGACAACCCCTCTAGATTCAAACCTCTGATGGCTTAAGTCCATCTGGATGCCAGGTGTCCACCCAAAGCTTCTCTATCACTTCCTTCTTCTACTAGATGGGGGGGGGGGGAGGGGGTGGAGCATATA